>PVIU01008948.1:0-79974 GCA_004026605.1 Ondatra zibethicus | reverse complement strand
CCAGACAAATATTTGGGTTACTTATGCCTCTATCTTTCCAACACCCAAAGGACAATTAAATTAGATTAATAAAATGCAGAGTAGACAGCTATGTGTATGAAACCATTTGCTTTCATTTTTCTGGGTCATCTCACACTATGTATACATATTTAATTCAAATCCTGTCTCCAAAATATATCATGAATCCAAAAAATCCCATCGGCTTCTTTTACATTCTTTCAATGGTGCCTGATTAAAGATTATCTTATTTAAATCCAACACTATAAACGAAAATTCCAAGTTGTATTCATTTTTCTTCTCCATCATCTTTTAAGTTCACAGAAAAATTTCTCAGATTATTCCTAGAACCCTAGGCTCACAAAGCCTAGGAGCCATAAACCATCTGGTCCACACTGTCCTTCCAAATCATGCATCAGAGTTACATGAAGCTACACCAGAGGTGGGGGCAGGAGGATCCCAAGTTTGAGGCTAGCCTGAGCTACAGAGTAAGAGTCCCCATTTCAAAAAAGAAAACAAAAGAGGGGCTGGGGCTGTAGCTCCAGTGGTAGCTCCATTGGCCTAGCATGCATGAAGCTACGGATCTGGCCCCCAGCACTGCATAAACATGGCAGGGTAGTCCCAGTGCTCCAGAGGGGGAGGCAGGGAGCTCAATTCAAGGTCATTCATAGCAAGTTTAAGGCCAGCCTGGGCTATAAGAAACTTAAAAAAGAATGAGGGGGAAAAGAAGAAAATTAAGCATACATCTATCAATATGTTTGATTCTTCCTTCTCTAACTAAACACACTCTAATTATGATGTTAAACATTCATATCTAGCTGAGTTTCTGCCTGCCACATGAAAAGCTCCGTTCTTTAAGGTGGAGACTGCGTCTTCCCTTTTCCTTTTATTATTCTAAGCCCATGATCAGTCCCCTGGATCTAGGGCTACTCAATACTTGTTCGTCTGTTACTTCTTATTCACAATCTCTGAGATACAAAACTATAGTACTTCTGTATGAGCCAAACAATTTAAAGATATACCTACCCAAAATCTTCACTCTTTGAGCCAACTATGCCCATGTATTTCAATGTACTTCCTCTGAGAGAGTGGGTTGGAGTGTTTGCCTCTCTGCAGAGGTTGCATCTAAACTTTCAGCTTGTCTGGTCAATAGCCCTTAGCATGTTTGAACTTCCAAGCAGACACACTTTCATTTAAGGAGTATGATGGGCAGCCTCCAAGATGGTCTCTTATGGCATCCTCCCAAGTGATGGGATTGTAGGCCTGTGCTAACTGGCCCAACTCTTATATGAGACTTAAAAGAGGTGGGGGTGAGTGAGACAGCTCAGCTGGTAAAGTCACTTGTTGCCAACCCTGATAACCATGGGGACCCCACCTGATGGAGAATCAACTCCCACAGGTTTTCCTCTGACTTAAACATGCACACACACACACACACACGGGGGGGGGGAGCTAAAATCCAAAACTACTTGTGTTTCTATGGTTTAAAATTTTTGTGAAAGGGGAGCTGGAGAAATGGCTCAGTGATTGAGCACTGGCTGCTCCTCCAGACGGACTGGAGTTCATTCCCAGCACCCACATGGCAGCTCACAACTGTCTGTAACTTCACGTCCAAGGGATCTGGCACCCTCTCACATGCATACATGCAGGCCAAAGACCAATGCACACAAAATAAATCTTCAAAAAGTGTTTTCGTGAAAGAGAGAGAACAAATAGGAAGGGAAAATATGTGCAATTAATGAGAAGAGGAAGTTAACCATTTTTCCTCAGTATACTGAAAAATTAAGTGGTTATAATGGAATTCATGTGCCTCCTTAAAAACATCACAATCTCCGGATGATATGTAAGACAATGGCACCAAGTGTGGTATGAATGTCTATAAACCCAGCACTTAGTACGCACGCGAAAGGGGGAGGAGCTGGTATTCAAGATCATTCTTGGCTATCTGCCAAAGCCCAGGCTGAACTACAAGAGGTTTTGTTTCAATAACTGAAAGCCAGGTGTGGTGGAACAAGCCTTTAATTCCCGGTATTTGGGAGACAGAGGCAGGTGGATCTCTGAGTTCAAGGCCAGTCTTGTCTCTAAACCAATTCTGAAGACAGCAAGGGCTACACAGAGAGACCCTGCCTTGAAAACATTAAAATAAAATAAAAATTTTAAAAATTAAAAATCTATTAAAATTTTAAAAACCTGGATAATAGTTGTCCCCACACCTGTTGTCCTCATGTGTGCTTAGGTCTGACTGTACCGCGGTCACTCATGAAGTTGCCGTAAGGACTGAATGAGATAACTCGTAAACTCAATACATGCTAGGTACCATTGATGGTGTTTTTTAGTCTAGGTGAGTAGGATACTAGAGAGAGAGGAAGGCATCAGTGTTTCCATGGTGATCAACCAGCTCTGAGTTCCTTTCCTTCAATTCTCTCTCTAACTGCCTCTTTCCCCAAACCTCACCATGATGGGTCCTGTTCCAAGCACCTACAAAGTTTTGTAGAAACACAAGATGTTATGGCTTGGGAGACAGCTCAGTGGTTAAGAGTATTGGCTCTTCGGAAGAACCAGGGTTCAGCTCAGCACTCACATGGTGGCACACACAACTGTCTGTAACTCCAGTTCCAGGGGACCTGGTATCCGCACGTGGGCAAAACCCCAATGTACATAAAAAATAAATAAATCTTTAAAAAAAGAAAAAGAAAGATGTCAAGCTGCAGTGATGACTCAACAGCCGAAAGCACTTGCTGTTTTGTTTTTGTTTTTGTTTTTTGCCGGGTTCAGTTCCCATCATGTGACTCACGTTTCAGGGGCCTGATGCTTTCTTCTGACTTCTGTAGGCACCAGGCAGGCGCATGGTGCACATACATACACAGAAGGAAAACATTCGTATACATAAAATAAAATCTGAGAAAAGAATTGAAGTTTTAGAAAAGGAGCAGAGTAAGTTTCTGCAACAGCATCTCCCTTCCAGTCTTCCCTCTGCCTATTCTGAGCAGAGCCAAGCTGTGCGGCAGTGGGAGCCGGTCGAGCAGTTACCGATTCAGACCTGCACTGTTGTCTGGCAGTCTAAAGAGAATTCAGTGGCTGAACAGGAAAGAATGGTGAACCAGGCATTATCATTGTCCAACAATCAAATAAGCAGCTCACAATGTCTATAATAGCTTCATTCAGATAACAATATCCTGGTCACCTGAGAAATGTCTAGGATGTTGTTTAGTTACCATGGTGATTAGCCTGTGAAAGAGTTCTCAGAGATGCATTCTTTCAATGTACTCATAATTCCGATGAGGATGCTGCTCGCCCTACTAATGATTCTAATGTGGTCCAAAGATCCCACTCTGCTAGTGGATCATCTCATTGGAAACCTCTCGACACCCCACTGCCACCACAAGGGCCAGTGCTTCAAGGTCATGTCGCGTGAGTAGCACCTCAGAGTAGCTGATCATCTGTGATAGAGAGTAGGACTTCAGTTAAATCAGATACCACTGGGACCCATCTATACCTTGTGACATCAGAATGTAACCCTATCCTGTCCTGTCTGGTTTAAGATGCTTTAGGAATGACATTATTTGGAAAACATTTTTGGATGATAATCTGGGATTAACTCAAAGTGATGCCAATCTGTGTTTTTCCACATTGGAGCTTTTTCTTTCTTTCTTTCTTTTTTTAACTCCTATACTACTGAAAGGAGCTGACAGACTTATATCATCCTGGGTCCTATTACAGACACAAGTAGATTGTCTTCTTGGTAAACACCAGTGCCAAAGAGCAGACACTAATTTCTATTCTTACTGCAAGGTCATCAAAACTATATTTTTGATTACATTTTGATGGCTGGACTGAGCAGGGCAGCTGATTCAAATTTCATTCGCTCAGGTCAGTTTGTGCCGTGAGGGATAATTCTATAATCATTTCAAATCCTTCATTTGTTTTGGAATTATAATGAAAATGATATAGAAAGAATCTTTTTAACATAGTTTGAAATATTTATCTCTATTGAGATTTACATTTTACTCTCCTATCAAATCTCCCCCCCCCTTTTAAATAAAGAGAAATAGCCTCCACTGGCTTTAAATTACTTAGTAGCTAAGGATGTCCTTGAACTCCTGCTTCTGCCTCCGTGGTGCTAGGATTTCAGGCCTGTGTCTGCATACTCACTTATCCACCCAACAGTAAGAGACCTTTTGTGGCTGGGGAGTGGTGGCATACATCTTTAATCCTGGCCCTCAGGAGGCAGAGACAGTAGTTCGAGTCCAGGCTGGTCTACAGAGCAAGTTGCAGGTCAGGCTCCAAAGCTACAGAGAAACCCTGTTTTGAAAATAAAAAAAAAAAACTTTTGTGACTTATTAATTATTGTGTTTATATTTTTCCTATGTGACATCACAAGTTTCATGAGCCAGCTAGGTGACACCCTTGTGACATTAAATTACACAGCAGTGGAAATTTTGCTGTGAAGGTGTTAAAACTTCCCTTTCCAGAAAACTGACTTTTATTTGTCCCTTCCAGGTTTTTCTCCCATCTTTTCCTGTATCTTCTTTCCTCTGGTCTATTTCTCTCCTTTGACTATTATCCTGAGATCTTTTTCCTTTCTCTTCTTTTCTTTTACTAACAGTGTCAAAGGTGTTTTAATTGCCCACTGAAAATGATCTTAAAACTTTACACTACATGTCATTTTTGAGAATTAATATTTAAGAAAATTTCTTTTGCACAACAATAGATATTAAAATATCTCTTTAAAAACAGGATTAAAAACACCCTTGTGATTTGAGCACTTTTTATCTTTTCTGGGATATCATTGGTTGACAAGTGACGAACCGCCAAAATTAATGTATGCGAGGTGACAGATGTGTTAATTATTTACTGGGGTGGTCATTTCATACACACAAATGCCAAATCCATATGTGATGGTTTAAGTGTGTCTCCCAAAGAGACATGTATCAGAATCCTGACCCGTCTGGTGGTGTTACGGTGGGGGAACCTTTAAGACAGTGATTCTCAACTTATGAGTCACAACCCCCATAGTGTTCACATATCAGATATTTACATTATGATTCATAACAGTAGCAAAATTACAGTGTGAAGTAGCAACAAAATAATTCTATGATTAGGAGTCACCACAGCACAAGGAACTGAAAGGTCACAGCCTCAGGAAGGTTGAGAACCTCTGCTCTAAGAGGTGGAAGGTCATTGGCATTGCCACACTTGGAAGATAATGAACATAATGAATTCCCCTGGGAACCTGGAGATCCCTTCACACACTCGGCCTCCCCTCACATAGCTGTTTGGCTTGTTTTTCAGTATAAGTGTGTCGACGTCAGTGCCCTTTACTAAGGACCTCCAAAGATGTATGTCAAAATAACACTCTTTGTTGTTTTTTTTGAGACAGGGTCTCCCTATGTTGCCCTGGCTGGCCTAGAACTCACTAGGTAGACCAGGCTGGCCTCAAACTCACAGAGATTCCCCTAAAGGCACATGCCACCACACCCAGCTCAAAATAAACCTCTTCACTTGATCTGCCATCCAGTACTCCACCCCCAGCCTCTCATCTCTATGACGTAGTCAGCTACAAGTATTGTTTTGTTTCGTATTACATTTGCATTTATTTGGGGTGGGGCAAGCAGAGATCAAAAACAACTATCAGAAGTCTTCTGTCTTCTTCCACCATGGGAGTCCTGGAGCCTGAACTCAGATTGCCGGGTGTGGCAGCAATCACCTTTGCCCTCTCAGCCACAGGGGGCTTTGCCCAGCCTTGGGTATTCTGATATGACAACATAAAATGAGCTAATGCACAGAAATTAACACATACCATTTCTGTCATTTATACCTTAATAAAGCTAGAAAAAAAAAGACATAAGCTTGAATCTAGTTTCTGCCTCTTAAATGACCTCTTTTAACTTCAGTTTCCTCGCCCACAAAATAGAGGTGAGAGCTTCCTTACGTTTTTGCTTTTGTTTTTCGAGACAGAGTTTCACTGTGTAGCCTCGGCTGTAGCTCATAGGAGAGGCTGGCCTCAAGCTCTGCCTGCCTCTGGAGAGTAAATGTGCGTGCCCGGCTGGCTTCCTCACCAGCATGGTGGTGGCAAACAAATGTAATAACAAATGCTTAGTGTGGTGTCTGCCACGGCAAACATTTGATGAATTACAGTGTTTAATCATTGCTATTCTCATCTTAGAAGCTTAATTTGACATAGTCAGAAGGCCTTTTCTGCTCATCCATCTCTTTAAGTGAAGTTGAGGACTAGTCTGAAAGATTAAAGATATATCCTAGGCATACGCAAGAGAGCCCTTAGTACCCCACTCAAAAAATGAGCAATCATCACCTCAGGATGCACTGTGGAGAGAGAAAAATGACAGTAGCTGACAGGCCACAGGGGAGTGTGGAATGATGGGAGGCTTTAGTGCAAGGAAGAAAAAAACACATAGAGAAGCTACAGTTTGGGGTGATACTTCAAAGGTTAAAATACAGGAGTGAGGAGAAGAAGGTAGAAGCATGTTGAGTGGAGAAGGTATCCATGACATCATATGGGAAGGCAGCTCTGCGCGCCGCAAACACGACTGCTTAGCTGAAAGTCAGGGCTTGAGATACACTTGATTTTATCTGAAGGCCAAGCTGTGATGGAAGGATGATCCAGAAATTAGTGAGCTGAAGGCAGTTACCCAGATGGTTCACAAAAAAATTGCCAGCTACAGCCGAGGATAAATAATGGCACTATATTTAATCACGTGCAACATTTCTCCCTCCGCTTCTCATCCACATGGGATCTCAAAGATGACTGATTTCTCTCTGGAGGTGGACAGGACAGACCATTCTGCAAGCACTTCAGCTTCCTCAGGAAACAGGAGCAAACATCCTATGACCTTGAATAGCCACTTAGTACTCTGACTCAGTCCGGGAATCTAAGTAATGTCGCAACAATTAGCCAGGGGACAGCCCTAACCACCAGGGTGCTCCACTCCTTGGAGTCCTGGCTTGCTCAGTTGTCAATCAGGCCTTTGAATAAAAAGTCATCTTGGTCAGAAAATGTGTAAGGAGCATGTGGAAAGAGAAGGAGGCAGGGAATCTGAACGCTGTGCCAGATTTCCCTTCTTCGTGCTATTTCTATAGGATGGGGAGAACGCTGCGGCCAACTGCCCAGGGCCCCTGGAGGCCCTTAGTAATGAATCTACTCACGCTAGGGCTTTCTAACTCCAATCCCACATTCACACTAACCTGTCTTATGGCTTGGTTGGTATCCCAGTTTATTCCAGGCCCCTACCAAATGGGAAATACTGGATTACCCCTAGACAGACTCACCAAAAGAGCACACAATTCCTGGAAATCAGGAAAGTGAGACTGGAACAGACTCAATTTCCTTTCTTTCTTTAGTAACTAAAAATTTTAGTCAGAATACAAAACAATGGTTTTCATTATGATATCTTTATACAAAAATAATTGCATAATTCATATTCATCCCCCAAACCAGTTCTCAGTAAACATGTTACATACTACATGTCAACTCCTGAACAGGTCCTGAGCCACAGAACTTTAAGGCCCTCCCTAATCATCAATCCAACCCTGGGTAAATTTACCTTACCATTTCAAGTATGACATATAATTTAAACCCTTTAAGATGCTGTCATATTTATTGCCAATCCCAATTTCTCTTAAAGTCAAATCTCTAATTTCTGACTGCTGATATAAAAGTTAAAATTATCCTTAGTTCTTATTTTTTAAACAAAAATCACTATTTTTGTAACCGTGTATACATATTTGTTTCTGTGTGCATTTGTACAGTTGAGTGCAAGTGTCCGCAGAGGCCGAAGGCTTTGGATTCCCCAGTAGCTGGAGTTACAAATGGTGATGAGCCTCTTGATGTGGGAACTGAGGCAGAACTCATGTCCTTTGAAAGAGCAGTATGCACTCTTAACCACTGAGCCAATTCTCCAGCACTCTCCTTGGCTGTTCTTCAAATTACAAATACTTAAAACCAAATATTTTGGCATCAGTATGGTGGCTCTGGAGGAAAAGGTGCTTATCAACAAACCTGACAACCTGCGTTCAATCCCTGGAACCACATGGAAGGAGAGAACTAAGTATCCCAGGTTGCCCTTTGACCTCCATCCCCCTCCTGTGGCATGTCTCTGCTCTCCCGTATCATGCATCGAGTAAAATGAATGAATGAATGAATGACTCAATCAATCAAACATTTGCCTTCTTCCTCTCCCACCAGCCCCACCCACAATCTCATCTGAAATGATGAAAACCTGCTCAACTTCCCTCCACAGCTAGGGTGTTTAATACCAACACTGTTTGTGAGCTAGAAACTCCAAACTCCGCTGCTCATATCCCTTTCTGTTCTTCTGCTCTACCCAGTTGGTAGCCAGTGCCCACTGGTACAGACCACGGACCACTGGTGAAAGGCCAGCATATCTTCTCAAGTCTGGATTTCTGTATCGTTTCCATCCTTTACAATGACAAGGGTGTATAGACGTGCCTCGACTTCAATGATCTGATTTACCCTTTTAAATTATTACTTATTTATTATGGGGGGGCATGTGATACAGAGTACATGAAGAAGTCAGAAGAGAACTTGTGGAGTCTTACTCTTTGTACTTTTTTTTAAAATTATTTATTTATTTATTATGTATACAATATTCTGTCTGTGTGTATGTCTGCAGGCCAGAAGAGGACACCAGACCTCATTACAGATGGTTGTGAACCACCATGTGGTTGCCGGGAATTGAACTCAGGACCTTTGGAAGAGCAGACAATGCTCCTAACCACTGAGCCATCTCTCCAGTACTTTTTTTTAAAACATGGATTCTGACAATGAAACTCGTATCATCAGGCTTGCCCCTTCAAATGGACTTTTTAAGACTGTCTCCCGTTGTCCCAGTTGCCTTCATATACAGTGTGTAACTGAAGATGGCCTTGAACTCCTGATCCTCTGCCCCACCTCCTAAGTGCGAGCACTACAGGCACCCACCCCATCCAGCTTTCTTTCAGATGCTATCCACTTCATATAAAAATCCTTCCCTTGACACTCAAATGCTTTGTTTCTGGCCCCCAAACAGCTCTTACATCTTCCCTCTCCTGCATGCAAATGCTCCAGCATGATACACAGTCATGCTCTGGGCCTGTGCTCACTCTGGACCTTTGGTCTAGAATCTTCTTCTGCTGTTTCATTGTTTTTAATGTGAGCATTTCCTATGAATAGCTCCCTGATGCCTGCAGGAAGAGAAACCGCTCTCCTCCTTGGCTCCTCCTTGGCTCTGTAAATTGATGTCTTCCATTAGCAGCCCCACTTAGAACCCACTGATAACTAAGGTTATGTTGTAATCATCTGGCAGAGGCTGGTGAGTCCAGATACTTGGGTAGCTGCGGTTGGAAAGTCTCAAGTTCAAGACCTGCCTGGGTGGGTGTGGGAGGTTAAACGTAATTGGTCCCCATAATCTCATAGGGAGTGGTACTATTAGGAGGTGTGGCATTGTTGGAGTGCGTATGGCCTTGTTGGAGGAAAAATGTCACTGTGGGGGTGGGCTTTGGGGTTTCCTATGCTCAAGATATGGCCCAGCATCCTGTTGCCTTCTGATCAAGATGTAGCAGAATACATGTCACCACGTTCCCCCTCGTGATGATAATGGACTAAGCCTCTGAAACTTCAAGCTAGCCACCCCACCTAAATGTTTCCCTTCTAAGAGTTGCTGTGGTCATGGTGTCTCTTCACAGCTGTAGAAATCCTAAGACACTCAGCTACAGAAGTTCAAGGCCAGCCTGAAACCCAGTGAGACCCTGTATTGAAATAAACAAAGCAAAAGAGGTGCTGGGGAAGTAGCTCAGTAGCAAAGCACTCACCTTGCCCACAGTAAGCCTAAGTTAGATTAAAAAAAAAAAAAAAAAAGCATTAGTCGTCTTTGCAACCCCAGTGCCTATCATGTTTAGGAACTCTGTAAAAAATGCTGACTGAGCCAGGCGGTGGTGGCACACGCCTTTAATCCCTGCACTCGGGAGGCAGAGGCAGGTGGATCTCTGTGTTCGAGGCCAGCCTGGTCTACAAGAGCTAGTTCCAGTATAGGCTCCAAAGCTACAGAGAAACCCTGTCTTGAAAAGACAAACAAACAAACAAAAGACCTGCTGGCTAAAGCTGCCCTGGATTTCAGTGACAACTGCCTTACATTTCCATCCCTCAAACAACCCGAGCCAGGCCTTCCATTTGAAAATAGGCATTATTCTGAAATACTTTGTCTTTTGTTGACAACTAAATACACTTAAAGTTCTGTTTGGGCCAAAGTTATTCTCCAGTCAATAAAGGGCATGGTGACCAGAGTCAGTCACATTGTGTGGAACATCATTAACTTATCTGACCTCAAACAACAGAAAGAAAAGAGAAACCCCTGGGGGAAAAGCCCTCTGTAGACCAGCAACCATTCACTGTGCTTTGCTGGCCACTGATTACTCTGTTCTTGAAATAAGTCTATTTTTTATTGATTATTATTGTCCCTGAAGGATTAGAAGACATAAAGCAAGAAAACAGTGTATGACTGAGATAAGCCATATACTCTTTGTGGCAATAATCAATTACCAAGCATTGAGTAAAATTTCAAGAAACAATGATCAATGAACAA
The DNA here is from genome assembly GCA_004026605.1 of Ondatra zibethicus. Lineage (NCBI taxonomy): Eukaryota > Metazoa > Chordata > Mammalia > Rodentia > Cricetidae > Ondatra > Ondatra zibethicus. The sequence continues at coordinate 69,379 of PVIU01008948.1, read as the reverse complement.
TTGTCTTGCTTTAGAATGTCTATATGCTGTACTTCCTGGTCCACATAAAACCAGTAACATGGGATAGGGATGTTGCTCAGTGATAGAGAGCCCAGAGTGGTTTGATACCAAGCAAGTACCACCAAAACAGCAGAGACAATTTGTCGTTTGAATGATAACAACAAAATAACTTTTTTTTTAATTTTGCTGCCTATGAATATCCTTGAACGGAAAAGATCAGCACCTTGAGAACTTGTTCAGAGGCCTATGCAGACGGATTAGGGAAAGGTGCTTGCTGCCTAAGCCTCATGACCCAAGTGAAGGTGCTCAAAACCCCTGTAAAGGTGGACATTGTGAACTGACCTCTGCACGCGTCCTGTGGTATGCACAAGTGTGTCTGTACACACTCACATACACACAACTGTACACACAATAATAATAAATCTTTAAAACTGTATTCCTTCAGGCTGAGTGGTGGTGGTGCATGCCTTTAAGCTCAGTATTCAGGAGGCAGAGGCAGGCGGATCTCTGTGAGTCTGAAGTCAGCCTGGTCTACAGTGCGAGTTCCAGGACAGCTGGCTCACGGTGAAACCCTGTCTCGAAAAATCAAACAATAAAAAAAAAAGTGTTCAGAATTATTTTAAATGTACATTTGACTCCTGACTTACTTAAAAATTGTTATTTTTAATTGTGTGTGTATATGTGTCTGTGTGTGGGTAAGCAGGTGTCTTGGAGGCCACAGGTATTAGAGCCCCGGTAGATGGAGTTAGAGGTGGTTGTGAGCCCCCATTGTGAAAGATGGGAAGTAACTTGGGTCCTCGGCAAAATCAGTATAAACTCTTAAAGGCCCCCTCTCCACTCTGACTTGCTTTTAAAAACGCCTTTTGTCATTTACTATGATAAAATTCTTCCCTGTCAACAGCTGTTGACTGATGTCTATTGAGACACCAGTGCTCGCTGGAGAGGATGCCAATGATCACCACGCATCTGTGGGAGACAATGCTGCTGTGTGTGCCTGGAGAATCAGGGCCATTGTCTTGCTCAATCCGTTTGCAGTCACTGAGCTCATCAGCTAAATCCGATGGACTGACAGAGAACTCAGACATGAGGAAGGAATGGTAATGTAGCAAGCCAGGCAGTAACTGGTTTGCCCAGAGCAGTCAGAGGCAGGACGGCATCCAGCCAAGTCACAAAACTCAGGGCCGACTCCAAGACACCTCTAGAAAAGAAAACAATAGCTCTTGTTTTCAATCTGGGGTGAATTATAGAAACAAGATGTGGCTACCGCACTGCTGTGCGTACTAGGCATCTACCATTGGGCTGTAGCTTAAGCAGCTCCACACTATCACAGGCAGAGAGTAGGTAAAAGACGCCTACCATGATCCCAGGGGCAGCAGGCCCAGGAACCTAGCAGTTCTCTTCATTAGCCAAGAGGTCTAGAAGCAAGTTGTTGTCTCCCACCCAAAATGATGCTCAGACTTAAAAGTCTGGCTCAGGATCAAGACAAGGCCTCTAACCTCTCAATTCCTCTTGTGGAAATAACTGTCCTAAGAAGGGCACTATCATAGATAAGAATGTAGAAGGGGACTATAAGTGGGGGGAAGGGGTAACAGTAGATAATGAGAGAGGAAAAGACAAAATACCACTTATTTGCCGTGTGTGTGTGTGTGTGTGTACATGTGTGTGTGTGCATGTGTCTGTGTGCATGCTGTGTGACAAAACTTTTTCTGGGAAGATGCAACACACACATCTATTCATCCAAGATAGGGAGCCCATGACAGACCAAAGTAGAGACACCACCAAAGTCCAACTTGGTGAACCAATGAGTTTTACTGGGGTTACTTACAGGAGTATGGGTGAGGGATTATTTACCGGAGCAGAGATGACTCAAACACAGCTGCATCACCAAGGTCCACCCCAGCACGGGTGACTGCTCACAGAAGCTGGGAAACCTGGAGCCCACTGCACAGCCTGCAGGCAGCTTAAAGGGTTGGAGAGTGTTCCAAGTTCTGCTTCTTCTGGGCACTAGTCTGGTCTCAGTCTTCTTCACAGCCCAGCTTCCTTTTCTGAGAAGGATTCTCAGCTTTTACTGCTTCCTATACCAGGCAGGGTCCTAATGAATCCAGTTAGCTTCAGGGACTACCTGAATATATTTGAGTTATTTACCTTTCTGCTTGAGGAGTTCCCTGCAGGACTGAATGTTTCAGTTTCAGAGAAAACTGCTATATAACTCTGTGTGTGTGTGTGTGTGTGTGTGTGTGTGTGTGTGTGTGTGCTCAAGAGAGGATGCCAAGCATTGCTAAACATCTTCAGAAGACAATAGTCTTGCGTGTGCCTTGACTACCAGTTTGGCATACACATACAACTGCAGCATGAAAGCTCAAGTGGGACTATTTGGGGAAAGGAATTGGGGCCGGTGAGAAGTAGAAAGGCTAGGGGAGAATAGCAGAGCAGAGGGAGATATGAACAGGATACACATATTGTGTGTATGTGTCTACAATATCATAATGAAAACCATTGTTTTGTACACTAAATTAGTTTAAGGCTCTGGAGAGAAAGCTCAGTGGTTAAGCGTAGTTGCTGCCTGCAGAGGACCTGAATTTGATTCCTAGCACCCACACAGTGGCTCACAACTATCTGCAACAGTACCGTGAAATCACACATGCTTTTGGCCCCTGACGGATGCTACACACACAAGACAACTCATGTAAAAACATGCATATACTATGAGGACACATTTAAAATTTTAATTTAAAAGTAAAAAACAAGCTGGGTGGGGATGGTCCACATCTTTAATCCCAACACTCAGGAAGTAGAGGCAGGAGGATCTCTCTGAGTTTGAGGCCAGTCTGGTCTACAGGACAGCCAAGGCCGCACAGAGAAACTCTGTTTCCAACCTCCCTCCCCGAAAAGTCAAAAAAGAAGAAGAAGGATGTAGTAAATTAAAAAGACTTAGCCTGGTGTGATGACTCACATCTGCAAACTAGCACTTGGGGGGTAGAAGCAGGAGGATCAGGGGTTCAAGGCCAGCATCAAGTACAGAACAAACTACTTGATGGGGCTACATGAAACTGTTTAAAAGAAATGAAAAGAAAAATTCCTACCAAGTTTATATAATAGTGCAGATTAAATAACATAACTTTTTCAAGAGTCTTTGCACACTCCAAAGTGCTGTACAGAGGTAAGGAAGAATTGGGCCTAGGGAACCCCCTTTCTTTTCTATTTATCATCCAACACTGAGTACCCCCTCATTGGGCAGGGTTGTTTGCAGAGGTCCTAGTGGACCCTCACTCTTCCAGAAGTTCTCATCCAGTAGGGAGATTCACACAATAAATAACCAACTTAGCATATTACAGAGTACAGAGCAGAAAGCAATAAATGCCTTAAGAAAAAAAAAGACTATCTATACACCTGTAGGATAAGAGAAGTATTGTGAAGACTTTGATCTTTAAAAAAAAAAAAGTGTGGGGGAGTGATGTCTGAGGCAAGACCTGAAGCTGAGGAAGAAAGACAATAGAGTTCTAGGGGCAGAGGAGATGGCCAGGCCAGAGGAACGTTGAGGGCGTGGTAGGTCTGCAGCTGGAATGGTCAGAGAGGTTGAAAAGACCCTGTCAAGGAGAACTTTTATGTAGAGTCTCCGGTTCCTGCTCTGACTTGTTCTGTCATATAAGCTACCTCATGCTCCTTTACGTACAGGCAGAGGCTGACATTCGTGCTTATCACTGACATCTTGCAAAGCAGTCACACAGACACCGGAAACCCAAAAGATCAGTGGAAGTAGATGATGCCTGAGACCTAAGCTATTTAAGACTGGTTTCCCCAGAGCCTAACGCAGAGTCTGGTATCTATCTGTTGGCACATCATCAAAGCTCGTCACGTAAATGAATGGAAAGATGATATACCAGGCAAGGAGCAAACTTGGGGCTTTGAGAGAGGTGACCCTAAGGCGGTAGTATCTAATCCCCTTCCACGTGGTGCGTCCCTGGTCTGACTGGAGGGCACTGCCAAAGTTGCCAGCCTCCAAGGCATGCCCATGCTCAGCGCGCGCACACACATCCCTCCTCCCCGGCTACTGTGCCTGCCTTGCACCCCTGTGTCCACACTCGCGCAGCGTAAAGCGCGCCTGTCCCCAAGCACTCCACACACACACAATGCGGACACGCACACTCCCCTCGATCGACCACGCTGTGTGTCACCTTCACACAGATTCTCAAGTCCCTGCACTTCCTCCTACCCCAGCCCCGCCCATACACGGGCGCTCGCCAACACGCTGAAGTTCTCCCGCCTCACACCCACGCCTGCGCACAGACCGGGGCAAGGGGGACGCATGCGCACCAGTGGCTGCTTGGAGAGGTCGCCGTGCAGGGCAGTCTCAAGTGGGTTTGGGGTTCCTGGTGCATTGTTTTGGGACTGTGGGTCGGCGCGATCGTGTGGATTCGTTTGTTTGCTCCCGCGAGCGTGACTAGGAAGGGGGAAGGCGAGGAGGGACGCGGGGTGCTAGGGGACCCGCAGAATCTCCTGCCGCTGTGTGCGCCTCTGCACCCCGGACTGGGGCGAATGCACGGACCTGGGACCGGTCCTACTGCACAGTCTGGGTGCTCACTTTCTGTCCGTTCTGATTTGGGGGACATTGACCGCTGGAAGCTGTGAATTTGGTGAAAATAGAAGAGGGCCTTAGCTTGAAAGTTGCAGCATTAGGGAAGCTGAGGTCGGAGGATCGCAAGTTGAAGCCATTCTGGGCTGCAGTGTGAGACCCTCCTTCAGAAGAAAGAAGAAACAACCGTGGTTGAATGCTCCGTTTCTGCCATTTCCAGGTGGTTGACAGGCTTCAGTTTCTTGTCTATGAAATGAGGAACCAGGCATTCAGCAAGTATGAATTCTCAGCTGTGCGGACTATGAGCTGGATGTCTGACAAACAGTGGGAACAAACAAAACAAACCCGGTTTCTGCTTAGGTGCTGCTTGAAGTCAGCTGGGAAAGATAACCAACCAGAAATTCAGCCCACGGAAATTGTGATGGGATTGTGATGGTGATGAACTTTTGAAGTTTGGGTTTCATTCAGAGCTACCTGTGTTCGGGCCACAGGTGCATAAAAGCCACCAGGCTCCCTAGCTTAGTGTCAATCTGTCCTTTCTGTCACATGAGCCAAATTTGGCCGAGCCTTGGAACTTTTAATATGTTCGAAAACCACACTAATCAGGGTTGGATTATTTTTTTAAAGTACATATAGTGAATGTATCTTCCTCACGGCATCATTGTGTGAGGTGTTTCCCCACTGCCAGGCACACAGAAGGGCCCAGTACAGAGTGGGTGTTATTTGCTGGCAGTGTTGTCTAGATCCCCACATTAGGCAGATGGGAATCTGAATCCTGGCTCTGCCATCTCTAGCTGTGTGACCTAGGTTAAGTCCCTGAATCTCAGTAGGCTTGGGTTCTGCTGCAGGAACAGCCACAATAATAGCGCTTTTTCTGGGAAGGCTGCTGGGGATTGAATGACTCAGGTGGGCAAGGCTGTTTCCCTCCTGTCCCCTCCCACACAGAGGAAGCTCTTGGAGATGGCCATTGATGGACACTCAAGCGGAGCCCGTTTCCTCCTTCCTGAAGTGGGGACCAGGCAGCAAAGCTAGCTGTTTTCTCAGGGTGACAGGAAAGCTTTGAAGTTTAGGTACAAGTTACAGTCCCACGTGGGGGCTCAAGAGTGGGACTCTGGGTTGGATGGGAAGTGGGGTGCGGTGAGGTATCCCTGGCACACCTCAGAGCCATGAGGACTGAGGAAGACTCAGGACAGCGAGTGACATCTCCAGAGCTCTGGGAGAAGCCCTGGCCTGCAGGGCTCCTCATGGCCACATCCGAGCCTCTGGTACAGCCTGTCTGAGGATTTATACAACTCCAGGTGCTGCTGCTGCTGCTGCTGATGGTGGTGGCGGTGGTGGTGGTGATAGTCAGACTGCAGGCATGGTGGCACGCCTTACTTCCCCACAAAGAGTCAAGAATGGTGGCATTTTTCGTATTTCACAGGTGCAGAAATTGAATTTCTTCATTCACTGACTCTGGCTTCTTTTCAGCTCTCTCAATTAAAAAAGAGAAACTGGGATGGGGCACACCTTTAATCCCAGCACTCAGGAGGCAGAGGCAGGGGGATCTCTGTGAGTTCGAGGCTGCCTGGTTTACAAAGCCAGTTCCAGAAGAAAAAAACTAAATAAATAAATAAACAGAGAAACTCACATGTCCTGTCCCTGTGTTCTTTGATGACCCAAGACTTAGACTTCATGCCCCTGCCAGGTCTCAGTTTAAATGTTATTTCAGATATCTTTTTTTTTTACCAGCTCCCAGAGCTCCATGTGCTTTCTTTCATATTCCCATGACCTTCTGTAACCTACTTGCTCTAAGTTGATTGGTTGATTCATTTAATGTATTATAAACTCCCAGGGGGGGCCACAGGCCTTGTGCTACTGAATTCTCTGGCTCTGAGCCTGGTGTATAGTAGGTGCTCTATACACACTTACTTTAGGGGTGGGGAAATGATGCTGGGCTCAAACACAGCAGCCCTTTGCCCATCGGCAGGTGCTTCACCACTGAACTACATCCCTAGGCCAACACATTCTTCATTTATGAAAGGACCGAATGAGGTCTATGGGGTTAAGTCAGTTTCTTCAGGTTCCAGGATGAGAGGAGGCAGGAGTAGGTTTTTCTCAGTACTTGTTCTGGCTTCTCTCATGAAAATCTCTAGTACCTTGGTGGGTGTTTTTGTTTTGTTTTGTTTTGAGACAGGGTCTCCCTACGTAAACCAAGCTGACCTGGAACTCACAGAGACCCCCCCCCTTAAAAGCATGCACCACCATGCCCAGCAAAAGCAGGTAACTTTGAGTGGTTTTTGTAAAAGCTCTCTAGGTGGTTTTTGTAGATGACCAAAGTTGAAAATGAGAAAGGTTGAATCGTGTTTCAAGCACAAAGGCTCACTCTCATTGTGAAAAATAAAGACGAAAGGGCTAGGGATGTGGCCCCTCCTTGATTCCTTAGCTGGTGCCTGCAGTGCTCTGGGTTCGTGGCCCAGAAGGAAAAGAAGAAAATGAAAGGTGGGGGGAGGAGAGAAAGAAAAATGTTTTGATCTCCACAGTTGAGCAGCTATATTGACCCAGTGCTTGCAGCTCCGGCTGAAAGAAGTAGGGAATTGGTATTCTCTAACTCAGTCAGCTCTTCCTGCCTTCTCACTCTCCTTCTGCAAGCCCATCCTTGCTGCTGCTGAGAGTAGTGAGGCTGGGAAGGAACTGGAGTCCGAGGGAGGGAGGTGGGGCATTTGCTTCAATTATCCAGATAATTGTCCCCCACCTCAGGCCATTGTTACTGGAATGAAACAATATTCTATTGGACACTGTCTTGGCCTTTTCATCAGGCTCCCCGTGGTGCCTTGCACACGCTGGGCACAGAGTAGGCACTCAATAAATTTTATTCTGACGACAGACAAGAGCTTTGAGGGTGGGAGGGGGTGCCTGGTTAGGATTTGGAGATGGGGGGTAGTAGTTAAGGTGAGGTGTAAAACCACCTTGGGATGGGGTCAGGCCTGGGAGGGGGATGGATTTGCTGCCATCAAAATTCTGTTCCTATGTAGACAGTCAGGCAGCTTTTCCTTTTCCTAAAATTCTTAACCAAACCCCTGACTCTTTTCTCAGAAGATACCCCCTCCCTTTCTCAGAAGGCTCAATTGAACTCCGGCACAAAGGGGAATTCAGGTTTCTCAAAGGCCCGCCTACTCTGAATAAACACCAGGCAGGAGCAAAAGCACTTTCGGTACTGGGTACTGCCTCAGTCTAGGGTCTGCAACCTGTTACCTCTCTGGATCGGCCCATGTCCTGATTTACATTAAAAGCCACACCACGGGGACTTTCAGTGCCTATCACTCAGCCAGTGCAGGAATGTGGGGACTAGCTCCCAACTGCCCCTTTCACCCGAACCCACTGCTTTTAAGGTGGGAAAGGGAGAAAGAAAGCATTCGCTAATTGCACCCTAGCCTTTAATGAGATTCTTTTACTCCCTAGCTCGTTTGCAGGTTACAGCCTTATCTGGGGACCCACGTTTCTACTCTGGCTACACATCCTGCGAACAATCGCCTCTCCAGAGCCTGAATGGAAAGCGAGCGCCCCATTTCTGCTGAATGGCCGTCTCAGTTCATCTGCGGCTGGAGGGCTTTTGATGGCCACAATACAAGTTACGCCCAAAGAGTGTCTCTTTGGTCAGATCGGCAACGCTTGGTTTCACGTTTGCAAGTTAAACGGGCAAAAACCCAGCTGAAACTCCCACGCCAGACGCCAAGGACATTTCCCTCCACCCTGCTCAGAGCAAAACTAGGGAAAGGGTCTGGACAGGGGAGGAAAGGGGGGTGCTTGCAGGGAGGAGGGGTGGGGGAGAGTGGGGTCCTGATTCTCAGCAGCAGTCTAGAAGTAGGTGGGGGATGCATTTTCTTTGGCATTTCTTTCTTGTATTTTTTTTTATATTTTTTTTCTTTGTTGACAGCTTTACCCAAACAAAAACTAAAGCAAGAGCATTTTCTCCTTGTCTTCACCTAGGTAGCTGTTTTCCTCCAGCCCCCAAAAATGTGACTCCTTCATAAAATCAAAATTTATGATTATTCAAATGTTGGGGACTGTGAAAAGAGAGGAAGAAAGAGAGAAAATTAATATTGCAGCTGTTCTTCTGATTAATGAGAGATAATTGCTCATGAGAAGTCACCCCTGTGGCATTTTGTTGTCTCCTGGATCTTTGTTCTTTTCCACTATTATTGAGGACTTTCTTGAAGACTAAGCGGTTCTTTTCAATTTTTGGGTATTCAGAAAGGGTTGCCTGGTTACAGAGAATGGGGAAATCTCGGGCTATATCGGGTAAGATGTGCCACAGACAGCAATATCACAATGCCACTTGGAGAAAAGGATGGATACAAGTTAACGATGCGCTTTCAATAAAACATTCATAGACTTGTTCACGCTTTGATAATGACCTCATTAAAGGGAGCTGGGGGCAAGTAAGTTCTGTCTCCTGTTTGTGTTCGGCTAACAAAACCCAGCTTTGAGATCATTCATCCCTTTGGAAACTAATATGAAATCAATGTAAGAGGAGCAAATAAATCCGAGGCAGCCCAGCCAACTCCCCGGCTGTCCGGCTTTGCTCGCAGCCTCAGTTTGTAGCTTTAGAGGCAAATGCTAAACCAGAGAGGGCAGGGGGAAAAAGACTGAGGATGTGAGGGGGGAAGCCCTTGCCTTGGGGGGGATACAGAGGAGGTGCAAAGTGGGGGTTATGCCTGAAAAATAAAAAAGAACAGTTAAGCACATCAACAGTTGAGAACTCTGGGGCCTGTTGAAAAAGCCATGCCACTTTACCCGTGAAAGGAAATTGGAAGAAAGAACAGTGAAAAGGGGATGTGAGGTTCAGGTCAGATTCCATCATAGGCAAGAGGGGGAAGAACTATAAAACCATTTGAAACCTAGAATCCAAGCGTTCAGGTCTCAAGGCTGAGCTGGAAGGAACCCACCCTCAGAGCCCAGCCGCAAGAAGGTACCCTTGCTCTTTTTATAGCTGCTTTGATTTTTTTTTTCCTTCTCTAAACTGAGGGCAGGATGAGGGTGCTCCGTCAGGGAATGGGGAAAAAGCAATGTTGTTACCTTTGCATTTGTGATACTGCCTTGCACTCAAGCAAGACAAAGCCACCAGCCTCTGCCAGCCTCAGCAGAAGAGGAAGCAAAGGGTCCCCCCCTCTTAAAAGAACTAATTTTCTCCTTGAATTATGAAAGTAATGGCTAAGGTAACAGTCTGTACTCTGTACCCAACTGCTTAATACCAAATAAATCCTTCCACGTGGCTCCCTGAGTCCTGGCAATTAGAGCTCATTATAGGCTCATAAGAGCCCTCATTTGGGGGCTTACTTAATGGACAATGAAATTTTATCAGACAGAATCACTGAGAAATAAAATTGTGCACTGGGGCAAGCACTGTGGGCATGCTGTCTGTCTACTAGCATCCTCCTTTGCTCTGAGCAGTTTACGGTGCCACTTCAAGGACAATGACTGCAACTCTGCCCGGGATATAGAGGGTGGGATTGTGGGGCCTGGGGCATAGGTGGAGCTGACTTCTAGAAGAAAATGTGGAGGGGGAGACACAGAGAACTGGGGGAGGGGAAGAAAGAGCAAAGGCTATGGGAGGGGTTATAGCTCCCAAAAACCTGCTCTTCATGGACCTAAGCAATTAGCAAAGGACTCTGGTGAACAAATTCCTCAGACCACAGAGCAACTCTCAGGCTCAGCCTAACCTGAAGCTTCTGTTCCCCTGCACCCCCCTTCCCTGGACCCCCTCACCTCTCTCAAAAATCCCTTGACAGTGGAAGCTGAATTTATCCATAGTCTGTCTGACATAAACCAAATAAGATGTAAGCCTCCTGCTTGACTGAGTCCCTAAAATGAATGGGTCTGCACACATGCACCATTTCTAGAACATGAGCAGAGCAATTCTGGGAAGCACACCAGTAGCTCCTGAGAACACTGCCCCCCGCCCCGTAAGCACCAGCCACAAAGGACTATATATAACCTACCTAGCCAGAAGAGGAAAGAGAAAAGGGCTGTTTTCTCAAAGCACCAACCAGTTGACCCCACTGAACAATCTAAAGCTTTAAAAATACTCTTGGGCTGGAGAAATGGCTCAGTTAAGGGCACTTGTTGCTCTTGCAGAGGACTGGGTTCTGTTTCCAGGACGGACACCCATCCACAACTCCGATTCCAGGGCATCTGGTGCCTTCTGGCCTCTGAGGGCACCAGGCACAAATGTGGCGTGCATACATACATGCAGACCAAACACTCATATATATATATATATATATATATATATAATATAAAAAATAAAAAAATACCCTGCCATCAAGCCTCTTAATTGCTGAGTTCCAAATACTTTTCTTAAGGTTAGAAGGATTGCAAGGCCTGCTGGGCAGACAGTGCCTGCCTCGGATCTTCTTCAGTCAAAGGAGAGAGTGGGTTGGTTACAGCTGGTCTTGACTGGGTGGGCTGGATGAAAATGAGCATCCTTGAAGGCTGTATAGACGAACCTTGTGATGCAAAAGTAGTTACAAGTGAGCAGCCCCACGCTCAGCCCCAAGACTCCTTAATTGTTGTCACAAGATGTTGGATTAGCACATTTCTGGAATAGCTGTCTGTTTACACTCTGGAGACCCACCGTCCACTAACCACTTTCTAATTGAATTCTAATCACATTCAAATAGCTCAATAACCAGCCTCAGCTGCAATTCATAAAACTTTAATTGCCATCCATAAATCCTGGGCTCCCTAGAGCGGGGCATCCCTACAACCCAATTATACTCCTCCATCAGGCAAGAGAGAGGTGGTCACCGAGGTGGGAAAGAGAAAGAGGAAGCAATAGGACTTAGAGACAGAACCACGCCTCCAGCTGGTGTCCCTTGTCCTTGGGCGCCTCTCAGGTTGAGGGAATCCAGTCTTCAAGTTTCTTGTCATTGTTGTGAACTTACACATGAAGTTAGCCATTTTAGCAAAAGGACAGCAAAGAAGCTGCTGTCATCTTTGCCGCCTCGACAATCCCCCAAATCAAGAGCCTCGGTGGTGGCAGCCACCCTCTCTCACAAGGTGCACAAGTCTTCCTGAGCCACACAAGGAAGTTCTGGTACCAATCCACTCCTCACAGTGGCAGGATTCCTCCATTGGCTGTATACCCTTCTTCCTCTTTAGGATTCGAGAGTGCAAAGAGTGTCGGTCTTCAGAGAGATGGGGTGGTATCAGCAAGAGATCACTTAGACCAAGGCCTCCTCCAGTTCCTACCCCAGTCTCTAGGAAGGCTGCTTTTGGTCCTCTCCAATTTTTTTGCAGTGGAGTTTGTAGGTTGAGCTTATAAGCTACGTAACTGCTTGGATAAGAAAAGGGAGACTCCTCGTCCCCCCCAACACACACCAGCCACTGAAGGCTGAATTGGTAATTAAAAAGATGCTCAAGGAAGGGCCGTTGATCTGAGTGGCCTCAAGAGAACTCCAAATACAAAGGTATTTGGAACCTGATGTAGCACGAACCCGACCCGAAGCGCCTGGTTTCTTAATCGGCAAGTTACCCGCCAGATTCGTCCAGTGCTAATGACCTTGGCCAAGTCTAAAAGCTGGGGAGCAAGGACAGGTATGAGTGTGGTGAGGATTAGATGGGGCCCGACCTCTACTACACGATCACACACCCTGTTCCAGAGCAGAAGTCTCAAGCTCTGCTGTGCAGGCAGGGTTGACACCGAGGAGCTTGGCTGCGCTGGGTACCTCAGTTTAAATGGCCTGGAAGTCCCCACCCGGTGCGCTCTGCGTTGTGTCGCGGTGAAGAGTTGGTCAGAGGCCCAGGCAAGGGATAGGGTAGGACAGAGTATGGACCGCTGAGAAGGGGGGAGAGAGGGTCGATCCCCCAGCAAAATTAACAAACCCTACACTTTGTGAAGTCTCCCCCCTCCCCCGCGTTCTTCCCCGCCCGCCCCCCCCCTTCGCTTCTGTTGTGACTCGGGCAGCCTATCCCGAGGGTGGGGAGCTGCGGAGGAGCCTGAGCTGAGCTGTACTCCGCAGCATCACGTGCCAGGGTGGGGGCTATAAAATCCTGGAGCCGGGGCGCCGGGCGGGGGACGTGAGGACCAACCTTCTCCAGGGACCCCTTTGTTCGAGTCCCAGACGCCGACACCTCCGCGTCCCCAAGGGCTTGACCGCCCGCGTCCGCCTAGCTCTCTAGACAGAGCTCAGATCTCGAAAGGCGAAGGGCCCGCCGAACAAGCCATCCATCCCCCCCACCCCACCCCGTCGTCATGTCGCGCTCCTTCTATGTGGACTCGCTCATCATCAAGGACTCCTCGCGGCCCGCACCCTCGCTGCCGGAATCGCACCCAGGGCCGGATTTCTTCATTCCGCTAAGCATGCCGTCCCCGTTGGTTATGTCGGTGTCGGGGCCCGGCTGCCCGTCCCGCAAAAGCGGCGCTTTCTGCGTGTGCCCGCTTTGCGTCACCTCGCACCTGCATTCCTCTCGCCCGCCCGCAGGAGCTGGTGGCGGTGCTACCGGGACCGTAGGCTCTGCGGTGGCGGGCGCCGGGGCGGCTGGGGGCACCAGCGCCCTACCTCTGCTCAAGAGCCAGTTCTCTTCCGGCCCTGGGGACCCACAGTTTTGCCCACGGGTGAGCCACGCACACCATCACCACCACCCGCCCCAGCACCATCATCACCATCCCCAGCAGCCGGGCTCAGCGGCAGCGGCGGCGGCGGCTGCTGCGGCGGCAGCGGCGGCCGCAGCGGCCCTGGGACACCCTCAACACCACGCACCTGTCTGCGCCGCCACCACCTACAACGTGTCGGACCCGCGAAGGTTTCACTGCCTCACCATGGGTAGGGCGGGGTACCTGGGTACCTGCGCGCCTCCGGGGAACAAACTTTGCGCCGCCAAGGGAGGAGATGGGGTGGAGAGTGGCGGGAGGTGGGACTTTGTGGAATTGTTGAGCTCGTCCCTAGAAATTCCACGGAGGTGGAGGTTAACTTGTCAACCTCTTGGTGAGGCCTTATGCACTTCGTTCTACAAGTGCACAAGTGTCGTGTGTTATTCGGGTTTTTGAGACCTGGATCATGACTTCAGGGAAACCCGAGGTTGACTGAGGTTTGGGGTGGGTGTGTTTGAGCCTCAGTTCTGCATCTTAGCATCTGGGTTGGTTCAAGGGTTCCTACGCCTTTGGCTGAGGCTGCTAGCAGTTTCTACTTTGCTAGGCCGACGGAAGGCAGCGGAGGAGCTCAAGCCCCAGCGCTCCTTAGTTCTTTAGCTTAGAATCCAGCGCATTATTGAAGGCCTGAATTCTGAGGGACATCTCTCCCTCCCAGACAGGCCGTAGAATGCGAAACTGGGACGAACATGGGTGTGTTGGGTTAAACCGGCCCTATCCAACGGTTGACAAGTAGGGTAGGGAATACCTTTCCTGCACCTTACCTCTACTCTCTTTTGGGTCCGTAGGAGGCTCCGACGCCAGCCAGGTACCCAATGGCAAAAGGATGAGGACAGCATTTACCAGCACGCAGCTCCTGGAGCTGGAGCGAGAATTCTCTTCCAATATGTACCTGTCCCGACTCCGAAGAATCGAGATCGCAACGTACTTGAACCTGTCAGAGAAGCAGGTGAAAATCTGGTTTCAGAACCGTCGCGTGAAGCACAAGAAAGAAGGAAAAGGCGCTTCGAGGAACAATCACGCAAGCTGCAAGTGCGTGGGCAGCCAGGCGCACTATGCGCGCTCAGAGGATGAGGACTCCTTGTCCCCAGCCTCGGCTAACGAAGACAAGGAGATTTCTCCCTTGTAAAGGAGGATGCCCCTTCTCAGGCTACCTGCTCCCAGAAGCCCCTGCTGTGTCACAGCACAGGGACCAAAGTTCTAGTTCATTGCCTTCATCCCATCTGGAAAAGGAACTCGGGGAAGTCCAGAGAGTTCAAAACTGAGCCCGACTTTGAAGCTACTTCTTGACTCTTTATTTGGGACTCCACTCGGAGTTGTAGATCTTTTTATTTCAATGTAAATAATCTAGAATTCGAGTCAGTCTCATATAACAGGAAAACAGGGTTGATTTAAGTTTAACACTGTAGGGGGGGGAGTGGGTTGAAACCGCATGCCATTTGCCACCCTTGTCTTTGGAGAACTTGATCGGACAGGGGTTTCTTCATTGTTTTTTGTTCTGTTTTAAAAATGAAACCATTGAAGTTGCCATTAATATAGAGTTAAACTCCGTAGGTCTTGTTTTCTGAAATTTTTCATGTGGGAGAGTTTAAAATTCAAGTCTCTGGAAGTCCCTTTGTATGTGAATAGTTTTATATAAAATTTATATTTATATTTATTTAAATAAATGAAACAGAATAAATATTTTTAATTTGTGGTACCTGCTCTCATCCCCCCAACACACACACCATACCTACAGACAGTCATGTGGGGGTAAGGATGGCAGTCCAGCTGATGGAACTTGGAACTTAAGGTTTTATGCAGAACAGAAACTTCTTAGCGAAAAGACACCTCAGTCCTCATCTGACACTGCCTACTAGGTAGTGCTCCTTTCATCAGAACGGGTGACAGCACAGCTGGCTGGACAAGAACTGTCAGAGAGGCACTTTTATAAAAGTAGCGGAGAGGTAGGCAGTGCCGTGCCCATGGTGCTTCTGTTTCATTTGTTTGAGATAGGGTCTCATCACGTAGTCCAAGGCTGCCTTCCACTCACAGAGATTCTCCTGCCTCTGCCACCCACGGCAGGCCCACAGCCAGTTTTTACTTACACTTGATCATAGCCAACCCTCCCCCCCCCCGTTTACTCTCTCAGGCACTTGCCCCCTCTTTTCTGGTCTTTCGCCTAGCTCAATATTAAACCAGGAATCCTGTGAAGGAATTCACACAATAGGAGTAGCTTTTAGAAGATCCACAGTCCACCAAACAAGTCAGCGTGAGGGACCTTACAAGTGACTGGAAACCTCAATGTGGCTGCTGGCTTGTGTAAGTCAGTTAGCTGGATGTCCTCATGTCCTCAGTGCCAAGGTAGCAAAAAGGCAGAGACAGAAAAGTACCTTTTCGAAATAGTTACAATCTCACGTTACCAAAACAGCCCAAGAGCTATCTGTAGAGCAATACTCTGGGGGGGGGGGTACGGAGTTTGCTTATTATTGGTGATGTAGCTTGGTCAAGGTCACCCAATTGTGCCCCGGGGTTCATGCCTGCTAGCCAGTAGCCAAGACTACCTGGCCTAGGTGTCTCAGCCTGCACCTGGGCCTGTGGAAGTGACTTCTGAGTGCCAACATCACTCACCAGTGGGACTCCTGATTATTTGTAAAAGATGTCACCCAATAGCCAGAAGAACTGTTTAACTTGCTCCTTCCTTCCCTCTCTCTCTTCTTCCCTCCCTCCCTCTCCCCCCCTTTTTAGGTCTGATTTATTTTAGTCTAGTACTCCCCAGCAAAGAAAAAGGGTATGTGATCTTCTTGTTTATGAGCCTCACAGTTCCGGAGTCAGTCACCTCCCCACCCCTCCACCCTCGCCACACACAAACCACTGTTCAGCCTTCAGGAACAAGCTCATTTTCAGACCCCATTAAGACACCAAGCCCGGGCAGGCAGGAGGAAGGAATACACAGGGTCCACACCAATTGGGACCCACTTTTTGTAAGGAGGGCTGGGCCTGGTTTGGGGCAGTCGCCCCAAGCCAACTTGTGCTAATGCTACGGTCATCCTGATCTCTGTGACTTTCTCACAGGAGAGAAAGCAGGAGTTGTCCTGCTGGCTGGGAGGGGATTAGGCACAAACTCGCTGCATATCCTATCCTATTTCCTAAAAACCAACTTCCTTTTTTCCCTTTTTTCCTAGGTGACCACAGCGGCCAATGGGAGGAAAGACGCTTGTAGGGGCTAGGGATTGGCTTTTAAAGAGGGTAATTTCTTTGTTGGAAGTAAGTCAGACCAAAGAGCGCCTCCACCCCATGGAATCTCCCCCACATGCCTACTACAGCCCAAAGCAAAGCCTCTTCTGAGGCGCTGGTAGGCCCCTGCTCCACTCCTTGCTAAGCTCATTCTTTCCAGCTCCCCACTGTCCTGCACCTGAGTCTGGTCCATACTCAGGTCCATTGCCAGCATGGATCTCAGTCCCTACCCTAGCCTTGCTGGGCCTCGAGTTGCAGGCCAGTTCTTGCTATACCCCACTTGCCACTCCTGTGGAGCAGGGCTGCTATCCTGGCTGAGGACTGCTACCAACTGTGTTTTAAGAATAATGCTTCCAGAATTTAGAATCTCACTTTCCAGACTGGGCTAAGAGCATTTATGCCCACTCTCCAAGGCTAGGCTCAAGTACAGAATAGTCTCCCAACAATCTTCAGATCAAACACTGTAAGCCACGAAACCTTGGATGCATTGGAGGAGGTTTATGGCATTGGGAGCCAATGTGGAGAATGTCTACTAGGCAGACTCCAGCTTTCCGCCTGTCCCACTTGAAACCCACCAAATGCTCTTCATCCAAAGCACTACCTCCCGGAATCCTTAAACACAACCAGAAAAGAGAAATTAAAATATTAAGTAGAAAACAGGAACTTATTTGACTAGAAAGAGGGGGTGAGCAAGAACCACTGAAGGTGTTGTATCCAACCAGGAGACCCCCAGGCTGCTGGGAGCTCTAGAATATAAGGACGATGACCTTTCACCCCTGTGCCCTGGCTCAACTCAAAGAAGAAAGGAGGAACAAAGACCTTCTCCTTCTCCTCTGGCATCTAGTGACTACCACATGCTCTAGGCCAAGGGCCTGATAGGGATTATATGCCCAGGCAG
This sequence comes from Ondatra zibethicus, assembly GCA_004026605.1. Classification (NCBI taxonomy): domain Eukaryota; kingdom Metazoa; phylum Chordata; class Mammalia; order Rodentia; family Cricetidae; genus Ondatra; species Ondatra zibethicus. The sequence goes on along the minus strand of PVIU01008948.1, from coordinate 52,060 downwards.
GGCTTTTCAATTGTAAACCCGGGCAAAAAGGACCCAACAGCTCATTCTTGGCATGTCAGTGGCCCAGGTAATGGAGACACTGGCGCCAGTAGAGCTATCTTCTCTGAAGTTCTTATTCTGAACTTCATGTGTGGTTTGAATTATACAGGAGAGCTCTGTTTCTTGCTACTTCCTTTCCCAAATAGAAACAGAATTTAGGGAAAAGCAGTCTTCCATTTCTAGCCTCCTCTGCCCCTCCCCACCCCCACTACTTGCCACCACTTCTGTCCAATTATATCTGATTAGGATGGTGCCAGTTTGCTTAGGCCACACTGACTGGTCAGCCAATTGCCAGAACGGTGGTAAGTGAAAGTGGTCCCAGGTGGTTAGAGGATTTGTGTGTCCACATGTATGAGCTTGTATGCCAGAGAGGGAGGAACACACACAGAGACCACACCCACACCCACCCACCCCAGACACACAGACAGACAGACAGACAGAGACAGGGAGAGAAAGAAACAAGTAGCAGTGGTGGTGTAAATGGAAACCAAGAACAAGAAATAGAAGAATACTAGGATTTTTCATTTTCATTTTCTTTTTTTTCAGTACAGCATCTCTTGCCATGCTGACTACTAACTGTCCAGGTAGCTAAGGACAGCCTCTTCCCTCATCACTTGATGTGTGTGGTGCTGGGGCTCAAACCCACGGCTTTGTACAAGCTTCCACCAGCACCCTGACTAAGTTACAGATTCAGCTCTTTAAGAAAAGAAAATTGTCTTCCTTCTTTACAGGTCCCACTCCTTGAGAGATGTCCTTGAAGAAGGTGGGAAGATCCTTCCGGAAAGCTGGGGCTTGGGGGAAGGCGGAGCTGCTCAACACTGAGGTGAAAGAGGGGAGAATTCTGGGAAAGGAGCTTCAGCCCAGCCTTTAGGATGGGAGCAAGAGAATGACACTTCCAATTGAACCCATTTGCTAGAGGAAATTGGGTTTAAAGGAGCAATCACGTCGTTAAAAGGAGCCCCTCCCACCTTCCCCAAACAGAAAGCTGTCCCAGAGGATGAATGCAGCTCGTGCATCAGAGCAATTGTTCCTACTTTCATTATTCACAGAGAATCTTTGAATGTACCTGTTAAGGTGACAGACCTTTTCAAAGGGAACAGTTTTTTCCATGCAATTAATTGGTGCATTTACTAGGCTTCTATTAACATAATTTAATATAAATCTATTTTATAAATCTTTAGGCTCACATTACTGAAATTGAGCTCTTTTTAGAAAAAAAAAGTGCCCACAGATGCCTCTTTCTTAAATTAGATAGAATGAAATCCAAAATCTTGCTATTCTAAGCCAGTTAGAAATAAGAACTGGCAGAAGAGTCTTTTGTATTGTCTTTGTTAATGGGGGGGGGGAGAGCAGAGAAAGTCAGAGCTCACAGCACTGGAGATGAGAACCCGCAGCCCAGCCACTGCAGCTTAGAGGCCCCTACTTGAAGGGGCTAAGTCAAGCTGAGTCTGAGCCAGGCCAGAGGAGAGTGGGAACACAGTAGAATCAGAGCTGAGATGAAAATCAAAGGACAAAGACAAAACAGCAACAGCCCAACTTCGGAAGAGACCTGAAAGTAAGTTTCTTCTATCTGGAGAAAGAACCCCCAAAGCTCGGGAGACCTCAAGTTCCTAATGGTGCTCTATGGTAGATTCATAACCTTAACTCCTTAAGTTCAAGTGCATTCTCCAAAATTTGGGGGGTCCAAATAAAAACAGGGTTTGTGTTTCTCTGGTATATTGATTGCAGGAAGCCCCCCTCTCCACCGTGTTTTATTCTTCTCCCACCTGAGCCCTGTTTTCTCCAATCCAATTGTATTTTGGTGAACTTTCCCAGTCCCAAACACAGTCCCAAACAGCGGAAGACCCGGGGGCTCCCCTCAGAGAATCTGGGCAGATCGGAAGTGTATGCTGTGCGGCTACGAAAGTAACTAGTTTCAGATTAATGAAGCACTGACAATTTCAATCTGCTTAAAGGCGGGGGTTGGCACTGCCCAGGCCCAGCGTGGGGAGCTCGCCAGGCCGGGCTTTATATTGTCCCCATTTCTGAAGAGCAGACAAAGATGGATAGAGAGACATTGAAAAGGAGGGAGAGTATTTAAAACAGCCCCATAAAGCAAGCTGTCACTTTAAGACAAGAACCATAGTGCTTTGATGACTTTGTATTAGCGGCACCATTTCAAATAAGGGACTCCAGTCTCTGGAGAGAGGGAGAAAATGAGAGGGGAGAGAGGGAGAGGAGAGGGGGAAGGAAGAGGAGAGGAGAGGCAGGGGAGGAGGGGGGAGGGAGAGAGAGAGAGACAGAGACACAGAAAGGGGGGGTAGACAGAGACAGAAACAGAGAGAGACAGAGAGAGACAGAGAGAGAGATTTAACTCGTGAGCACTGTAGCGAGACTAATTTTTGGGCAGCTACTTGATTTCTGAAGTTCTAGGAGAAACAACCCACAGCAGGTGCAGGCAAAGGGGTGGGGGGAAAGACAGGTGGGAGTTGCCGGGAAGGGAAAGGACTCCGGGCCGGAGTGCAGCCGGCAGCTCCCGGAGCGGCGGCCAGCTTGGCCTCAGTTTGCTGGGAAGTGCGAGAGAGAGCGCGCACTGCCCGCCCCGCACCGTCGTTGGGGATTATAATGGAAATTTTTGAGGGCTTGAAAGAAAAAGAATAGGAAGGAGGGGGGAGGGCTGCCTTAAGAGACCACCTTCACAAAGCTTAATTTAAATTGTTTGGGGTCAAGCAGCAGCAAGCCACCTCCCCCTTTTCCTTCCTAATTAATGACCACGATTAATTATTAGGCATCTCGAGGCTTCAACAGGCTTTGAGTAGCTTAAGCTTGGAGCTGGTTTTAACTTGGGAGAAGGGTTTTGGAGTTAGGTTTATAGTTGTTTTAAGAAAGGGTCCCATTCTGGGACCCGGATTGACCTGAAATTATCTACTAGCTCAGGCCAGAGTAATCCTTCTGCCTGCTGGGATTAGATTTGGAAAGAAGGAGTTTAGACTGATCTGTGTGTGTGTGTGTGTGTGTGTGTGTGTGTTGTCTCTCTGTCTGTCTGTCTGTACGTCTGCTCCCCTCCTGTTCTCTTTTAGCTCTGTTTTCATCTCTTGTCCCCCCCCTTTTTCCTCTTCCTCTTCCCTTACAGAAGAGGGGTCTCTGTCAGTCTGTCTCTCTGTCTCTCCGTCTCCCTCCCTCCCTCTCCCCCCTCTCTGTGTCTCCCTCTCTCCTTCTCCCACCCCACTTTCTCTCTCTACAGTTTTTCTCCCATCCCTCTCCCTTTTCTTCCCATTGAATCCACCCTGGCCTTGGCTCGTCTCCTAGCCTGGTACCCAGTCTTGCACCGACTGCCTGAAAGCAAAGACGCAGGTGCTGCAGACCCCAGGTGAAGCGGAGGCATTTCGGAATCCAGCTACACCGTTGGCTGGCAGTGGGTGGGGCAGCAAGTTTCACCCGCTAGATCATTGGGTCGAGAGTTACTGGCAGCTTAAACATTTTTGTTTTGTTTTGTTTTTGCCAAGGAAACTTTCTTACTTATTTTATTTTATTTTTATGACTCGGAAACCAGGACAGGAAACCGGGTGGGCTTTGAAGGCCGGCAAAAGGGCTCCCGGTCTGTGGCGCTGGAGGGAGAAGCGTTTAGCCACTGTTTCATTAGGCACTATTTGAACCTTGCAACATGTGGTACTTTCTGGGCAAGCTGAAAAGGGAGGATTATGTAGGAGGGACACAAGGAAATTAGCGAACGGTTAATTTAACTCGTTTTCTGCTAGACTTTCGATACATTCCTAATTGACTGAGGGGCAGGTGAAGCTCCCGCCCCATGCAGGCTCATTCACGGTGGGAATAAATGGCTTTTTCAACTCACACTGCTCACAATATATCATCAGGGAAAAGACATGCAATGAATATGTTGTGTTTTTTTATTATTATTAATGGAATTACACCCTGCCATGCAGGTGTGAGGGTAAAAACCTATACTGCAATGAAATAAGATTAACAATGAAATTAGAATTTTATTAGCTTTATATGTCATGTAGACCTGGATTTGAAGTGTCAAAACAAGAAACAAGAAAAAATAGTCTGTAGGCAGCCCTGCCAATCAACCAACAAAACTGCGTGGTCTCTAACTATAGGTCGGCTGCTAGTTCCTTTGGCATCTCCCCTTGGCTGTAGATAGGAGGCAAGTGCTGGAGGACTCCAGGGAAACCGCTGTTTGGGACCCGCAGGAAAAACACTTGGGTTCCGTAGGCCGAGTATAGGCGCCAGGGAGGCTTCTCCGGCCTAGGGGGCCCGCAAGGCCACTCCGAGGTCAGCCGCGTCCTGCTAGCCTTCAGCTTCACGTCCTCAACGTCAGCTGCTGCGGCTGGTAGTGACCCCTGGGAATTGGGAGAAAAGTCCGAGAGGAGAATGCGGGGCGAGAGACCCGCAGGGCGCCCCCTTGTAAGCGGCGGGCAGTTTTGTTATCCCAGGCCCCCGGAGCGTCAGCGCAGCTACCTGGGTCTGGCAGGCGCAGAGGTGCCCTATGCAAATGACTCACTATTAGACCAGAAAGAAACACTTCAATTGGCCCTTTGTAACCTTCTATAGAAAATCGAGGTACTCTGCATGACAAAGCACAATTAAGCTTTCTATTCAGGAGTTCTGCAGCTGGTAGCCCATTGGGAAAGTGGGAGGAAACCAGAATATATTAATAGTGTGGCAAAAGTTTTTTGTGTCTGTGTCCTTTTCGGGGGTTGGGACTGGGGAGGGGCAGTGGGTGGACCCCGAGGGGAAGAAGGCTCCGCCTTGGATCCCTGCCACCTGAAAGACATGCCTCTGCCCACGTGGAAAGCCCCTCTTGTCTGGAGGCCAGAGTCTTCTGAATGGTCTCAATGACTCCCCGAGAGAGCCCAGCCAGGCAGACCACATACCCAGGACGGACCCAGCCTCCCAGTCCGTAGCCAGCTCCCACCTAGACTTCGGGGCCTCCTGCCCCGCATCACTGTGCAGGAGCCCAGGTGTCCCACTAGGGCGTTGGGACAGAGCGGGCTGATGTTGCGTGCACATCTGAACCACCAGCTCCCACGAAGATACATAGGAGGAGCGATGGTCCACATCACTCCCCGTTGGTTCATTTTGACAGCCCCCAGAGAGAAATGTTGGCTTCTAAATAAATGAGATCCTTAACCTACTTTAGCATTGGCCGTTTACCGCCCTAGATCTCCTTCCATCCTCTATGCATTTGTTGGAGCTCTAGAACCCTGCCTTGGTGGGATGCATTTTTACTAGATAACTCACAGCATCTGCAGGCCTCTGCCTACGGGTGCCATCCCAGTTGGGGTGAATGAGTGGTACTCCAAGTGACCTAACAACCCGAGGGGGCGGGCCGAGGCGGGGCGGGGAGTGCTTATTGGAAATGCTGTTATGTCCCAGTTGCTGCTTTTTACTAGAAATTCTTTCTCTCAGCGATCTTTTCCAAGACTCCAACTTTTAACCAGGCTCCCCTCGAGCCTTCAGGAACAGTGGAAATTCCTTCAACTTCTGCTAGTCTGCTAATCTGTGCAAAAAGTCTTATTTTTTCCCTTTAAATTTGACTGTACTGGGGACCAAACTCAGAGCCTCCACACTGGATGGGCAAGTACTCTGCCACTAAACTTCATTCCCAGCTCCTCCCTTTTAATCTTAATTAATTACTTACTCTGAGACAGAGCATCTAGATTTATTTGTCTCAAGCTCTCTACGTAGTCAAAATGACCTTGAACTTCGGAGTCTCCAGCCTCGACTTTGTGACCCTCAACAACCCTGCTGCTGGAGACCAAACCCTGGTCCTTCTGCATGGTAGGCAAACACTTCACCAGCTGAGCTACATCTACAACTCGTTTTGGTTTTTTTTAATCAATCAATTTATCAACTGGGCAGATGTACATGTGCCAGATACACATGTACAGTTTTTCCAGAGACTGTTATCTTCTTCCCCCATGTGGGTCCTGGGATCCAAGCCAGGATCCAACTTCACCCCCTGAGCTATCTCATTCACACTTGTTTCACTTTCTTTTTTTAATTTTAAATATAGCTGTCACTAAGTTGCCTAAGCTGGCCTTGGACTGACTCAGTAGCTCACTGACATTTGTGTTGTTTGTTGTGATGCCAATCTTAGTGGTCCCTGTAGTGGTTAATTGTAGTGGTCACTGTGATGGTCAGCTGTGGTGGTCACTGTTGTGGTCACTGATGTGGTCAGCCACTGTGGTCACTGTTGTGGTCACTTGTGGTTTTCACTGACAACTTGTTGTACAATCTTCCTGTCTCAACTCCCAAAGTAACTGGGATTACAGGTCTAGCCCTGGTAAACAATCAGTTTAAAAAAAAACAAAACAAAAACAGTTTTCAAGACTCATGACCTACCTAAGTGAAGGAGTAAGTGATGGATGAATGTTCAGCCATAGATGGAGCATCTCTAGCTCTCTGAAATGAGGGACAAAGATGATGTGAGAGTCAGAGGAAGGTGGGGAATGGCTAGACTGCTCAGTTCCTGACATGACAGAGCTGCTGCATTCTAAAACCCACAGCAGCCGGGGCTACCTGCACAGCTGCACAGCTGTGGTTACCTGCACAACAATCTCCAGGAGACTGAACCAGGAGACACCTTGTCATGGGTCTAGAGGAGCCCACAAGGCCTTTTTCTTCCCTGGGGATTTTATTCTCAACTGAAGGTAGTTGAGGTAGGGGAGACATTTTCCTCAGTGGTACAGCCACTGCTAAGGTGCGCATCTCCCTGTAAGCAACCCTAATGGAATTCATTTTAAAAATGGAAAAAGAAAAGAGCCTGGTGACACACGCCTTTAATTCCAGCACTCAGGAAGAAGAGGCAGGCAAACCTCTGAGTTTGAGGCCACCCTGGTTCAGTGAGGTCAGGTTGGCAGGGTTACACAGAGAAACTCTACCTTGAAAAACAACAAAAAGAGAAAAAAAAAGAAAATAAATAAAGAAAAAAGAAAGAGAAAACACCTGAGGACATGAAAATAGAAGGGAAACTGATTGGAAAGAGGAAAGGGATCCTCAGCAGTGGAAGGGAAACAAAAGGGAGTAACAGGGTTGACTACGATTTAAATGTATTCAAAATACAGTATCTGTACACATATATGAATGTCTCATAACAAGAATATAATTTATCAACAGTATGCACTAAGAAAAGTCAGAGGACAGAAAAACAGTTTCTTCAAAAACCCCAGATCTAAGGCTGGGGATTTATAAATCAGTAGCAAATCTGGAGGCTCTGGGTTCAATCCAGTGCTTAAAGATAGATAGGTAAATACCCAGATACATAGGCAGACAGGCATATAGATAAATAAATGATAGACTGATAGATGATAGATGGGCTATAGGTAGATGTTTAGATAGGTGGATGGATGATAGATGATAGACAGATAGATGTATGGATAGATAAATATAGGAAGATAGATAATAAATAAATAATCCAGCTCAGTGGTTGCCTAGTTGCTCATCAGACTACCATGACTGACTCAATCCCTTCTATAGGAGCCAAGTCAATTGACATCCGATTTTTTGAGACAAGGTCTCACTATGTGGTGCTGGATGGCCTAGACCTCATTATGTAAACCAAGCTATCCTCCAACTGTCTGGGATTAAAGGCATGTGCTCCTGCCTGTTAACTATTGTAAATCCACTGGTTCTACCTAGTCTTTTCTTCCCACTAAGAGGCCTCTGTCTGTCTTCTCCTCTGTTTCCAACCCTGACATGCATTATGACATGATGCTCGGAAGATTTACTTCCCAGGGACCAGAATGAGAGATTTCTGTCCTGTAGTTTTTTTTTTCTTCCATTCAGATGGTATACTCATAGGTATCTCGTCTGTTCAGAGGCAAAATTAACCCCAGACTAAAGCTGCTTGCCTATCAAAGTTTAAAATCAGCCTCAAAAGTACACATCAGTCTGGGTCTGATGGCGCACAACTTTAATGTCAGCACTCAGGAGACATAGAAGGTGGATCTTTGAGTTCAAGGCGAGCTTGGTCTACATAGGGAGTTCTAGACCAGTTGGGTTATGCAGTAAAATTTTGTCTCAAAAAAAAAAAAAAAAAGAATATGGGGTTGGAGAGATGGAGAGGGAGAGATGCCTCAGTGTTTGGAAGTACTAGCTGCTCTTACAGAATACTTAGATTTTATACCCAGCACCCACATGGCTGCTCACAACTGTCTGTAACTCCAGTTTCAGAGGATCTGTCACCTTCTTCTGGCCTCAGAGGGACTGCATGCATGTGGTACACAAATACACCTACATATGTGAAATAAATAATGAAAAATATTTAACTAAAGAAAACAAAATCAGTGAGGTTTTGGAGGCAGTAAGGGGCAAAGTCTGAATGTCTGTGCCCCTCTCCCATTCTTATGTTGGAAGTGAGTAGGTCATAGGGGTGATGTCCCCATGAATGAGATTTGTGTCCTTATGAAAAAGAGGCCGGGTGGTGGTGAGATGGCTTAGTGGGGAAAGGTCATTACTGACAAGCCTGATGGACCATGTTCAGTTCCCTGCTTTCACGTGGTAGAAGAAAGAACTAAGTTTAGAAAGTTGTTTATTTCAGACATGACACGTTTTCTCCCTAATTTTTCTCTCAAGTTTGCCTGAATTTCGAAACCAGAATGAGTGAATGCCCTTGTCTTCAGATATCCTAGGTTACCCTGTGGCTGTAGAATTCCTCCTCTGCTTCCTCGTCCTCCTTCTCTTCCGTGTTTGACTTCTTACAGATGTGAATCACCATGCCTGTCTGGTGCAGAGTCCTTTCAAAGTCAGATGACAAAGAGGTAGTATTTGGCTGTATCCCAGAGGAAGGTCAGCATGTATCCCTTTAGAGACCCTGCTGGAAACGGAAGTGAAATGGGAGAAAGGCAAAGATCAATCTTTGACCTTTGAGACCTGTGTAGAAGGGGCAGGAGTGGGTGAAGCTGGAAAGACCCAGAAGATAATGACTCGAGCCCAGCGAACATTATTCCTAGGGGATGCACACTGATGTTCAGAACATTGATTTCCGAACTCTACATTATTTTATATTTGTGCTGTTCCATTGAATCGCGACTGATGTCTGGAAGAGCATTCTCAGACTTGCTGTCCTTTCTGCTTTTCTCCAGAAAGGTAGTCTTTACCTCCTCTTACTCATGTAAGAGTCAGTGCATTTAACTGTTGATTTCTCTGTTTGAAGAAAAATCTGCTGGTAGCTCAGAGGTAAGTAAAAAAGAGGTGCCCAAAAGGTCCTATTAAAACTTTCCAAGGGCTGGAGAGGTGACTCAGTAGTTAAGAGCACTGGCTGCTTTTCCAGAGAACTTAGGTTCAAATCCCAGCACCCACATGGCAGCTAATAACTGTCCCTAATTCCCAAATCTGACAGCTTCACACGGCACACATATAGGCAAAATACCAATGCAAACGAAATAATAGTAAATAAATTAAAAAAAAAACTTTTCAAGCTGGGAGAAAAGTTATAGTGTAGGCCTTTAACCCCAGCACTCAGAAGGCAGAGGAAGGCAGATTTCTATGAGTTGGAGGCCAGCCTGGTCTACACAGTGAGCTGCAGATCAGCCAAGGCTACACAGTGATGTCCTGGCTCAAAAACAAACAAACAAACAAACAAATGAAATAAAACCAGTCACTTCTAAACTTCTAAAGATCCCAAGACAGGCTCTTTTTGTTTTCCCCCCTTACAAAGCTTTGTTGTCTTTTTTTTTTTTTTAATTCTTCTCTGCGGATCTGTCTTTTATGATTACCCACAGGTCTAGCAGCTCCTGTGTCTGTGGGTTCTGCCAAGGTAGCCTGTTGGCTCCCGTCACGGCTGTCAACCCACAATTAAGCTGTCAGAAATGGGCTTGCCACTTATTTTCCATATAAACAATTGGTTGCTGGTATCAAAGTATTTGTGAATGCGGAGACTGAAAAGAAAACCATTTCTGTGCCTGAAACAGCATCCTTAAAAAAGGAAACTTACAAAACAGTTGAGGTTTCATTCAAAACATGAAGATTTAATTTGAGCTGCAATGGTTGGCATTATAAAGAAGCAGCACGGATAGACTCGAGTGACCTCATTGGATTGACAGGTATGCATGTGATTGTAATAGCATCACCGTCTCCACAAACATCGCCTAGACAGAAAACGCAACATTCATTTTCTACTATTAGAACTTTGCCGTTACGAGCTGTTCTTTCTTCCGTTTGATTATATCCACACGTATCCTGGGAAAGGCTCACCCTTCAGATGCAGTGGGATGGAAGTGGCTTACTTTATATGTGTACGAACTGTTAACCTTTTTGGGGGGGTTTAATAAAATTAGCTCTTATTCTTAGTCTTCATTAGAAGGGGCAATGAGAAAGTTCATTTAAGCTATGATGACATATTTCCTTCTCTGGTCAGGGTTGGCCATGATCCAGGTTAGGTGGAATCATTGTCCTATACAACAAGGTGAGCCCAGCCTTTCATGGAAAGCAGCAGCTTCACTACTTCCATATTTTCTCCTATAAAATCCTGCTAATCAGACTGGCCCTCCCTATACGTCAGGCAGGTCTAGAAATGAGGTCTTTGTTGTCTCTGAACTGCCACAGCTTTGGAAGCCCTTCTTGGGGTTCCTGAGGCCGCTGTGCTTGTTAACCAATCTCCCACACTTCCTACAGCCCTCTCAGTGGGTACTATGCTACAAATACTGGAACTCACCAAAAACCTTAACTCACTCCAGCTGGGGTTATGGCACAGTGGAAGAGTGCTTGCCCAGTATGAACCAAGCCCTGATTGTATCCCCAGTGCTCCAAGAAAGAGAAGAATCTGGAGAGCTGGGCTTTGAGGTTAAGAGCACTGGGTGGGCTTCAGAGGACCTGGGTTGAATTCCCAGCACCCACATGGCAGCTTTCGACCATGTGTAACTCCAGTTTCAAGGGATCTAATGCCCTCCACTGGCCTATGTAGGCACCACATGCATATAATGTACAGACATACACTCACATACATAAAATTTAAAAACAAAGAGAATAAAGAAAACCAAACCAGATATGGTGGCTCCTTGCAGTACCTAGCATTTGGAAGGCTGAGGAATGAGGGTTGCTGTGAATTTGCAGTCACCCTGGGCTACATAGCAAGACTCAGTTTCAAAACAAGTTCTTATTTTAAAAAAAGAAGAAAGAAAAACATTGAAAGAAGCTGAGTGGAGACCCACTCCTCTTTCACTCCCAGGAAGTGACCCCAGGAAGCAACGATTTTCCTCGCGTCACTGGCTTTAGCTCTCCTCCGTTCCCTTTGTATACTTCTATACCCTTTGTGTCCTCTAGTCCTCAAAAGAAGACAGGAAGGGGGCTGGAGAGATGGCTCAGAGGTTAAGAGCACTGCTTGCTCTTCCAAAGGTCCTGAGTTCAATTCCCAGCAACCACATGCAATTACCAGCAACCACATGGTGGCTCACAACAATCTGTAATGAGATCTGGTGCCCTCTTCTGGCCTTCAGGCAGGCAGACAGACCACTCTGTACTTAATAAATAAATAAATCTTAAAAAAAAAAAAAAGAGGACAGGAAGAAGGGCAAAGCCCAAGGACAGCTTGGGAGCCGTCATCTAAAGTCTGTAGACAGTAGCCACCAGCACCTACCTGTACATCCCAGTCCCCACATGCTCTCTATCAAAATGCCACCGAGTTAGAGGGAAATCTGGTCTACTCACAGGTACCTGATTGCAGAAGCAACACTTGTGCCAACACACCTCTTAACAAAGAGAACAAGAGACAAAGGGATGCTTCTAGCCAACGCCTTCAGACAGGCTGTCACGGAGCTCTGTCTGGTTTTAAACTAAGCAGTGAAGGAGGGCCTTGGACTCGACCACACTAGACTCTACAGCAGCAGGGAGAATCACAAGCTCAAGGCTCTCTTGGGTTATATAGAAAGTTTGAAACCAACTACAGAGAGAGTTTCTATCTCAAAGCAACAACACTTTGTAGGCAGTTGATGTAGATTCTGCCAATACCTTATTTCCAACGTGTGCCTTAGGGAATGAATGGAAATGCCGGCAGCGAAGGCTTGAGGAGGTGCTGGTTTGAAAAGGAAAGATGAGCACGCCTTGTTTGGAACTTGCTGAGTTTCAGGTAAGAGTGGTCCCTAACGGGTCAGAGGACAATCTGTCTGGACCAACATGGAATGGAAGACCTGGAGTGGGGAAATGGACAGCCCTGAGCCAGGGACATTATACTGTCTCAATTTTTTTGTTGTTGTTGTTGTTTTTTGTTTTTTGAGACAGGGTTTCTCTGTAGTTTTTGGAGCCTGTCCTGGAACTAGCTCTTGTAGACCAGGCTGGCCTCGAACTCACAGCGATCCTTCTGTCTCTGCCTCCCGAGTGCTAGCATTAAAGGCGTGTGCCACCACCGCCCGGCTCAATCTTGATTTTAGGCCTTGACATTAAATCTTTGAACACAAAGTCTGCTAACATGTTTCCTGACTGCGAATGTAAATTTTGAATGTTACTTTGACTGGGCCCTGGGTACCCAGATACGCAGTAAAGAAAAAAAAATTTTCTGAGTATAGCTACAAGGATGTTTGTGGATGAGATTTATGTGTGATCAAATTCTTTTCTGCCACATGGGCAGGCTTCCTCCAATCTGTTGAAGGCCTGAGTAGTAAGGTTGAGTGGGAAATACTTTTTCTTCCTGCCTGAGAGGGATAAGACATTGGTTTCCTCTTATGTTCAACTCTAGCTCAGAGTGGGGCTGTACTAATGTCGTGGGTGTGAACTCTTCAGTCTCCATAAGCCCGTGAGTCAGGTTAACGGTGTCTGGCGCTGTCTCTCCAGAGCTGTCTTCCTACTGGTTCTGTCAGTGCCTGGTGCTGTCTCCTCAGAGCTGTATTCCTATTGGTTCTGTACAGTGCCGTCTCCTCAGAGCTGTCTTCCTATTGGTTCTGTACAGTGCCGTCTCCTCAGAGCTGTCTTCCTATTGGTTCTGTCAGTGCCTGGTGCTGTCTCTCCAGAGCTGTCTTCCTATTGGTTCTGTTTCCTCTGAGGAACTTGACTAAGCCCCTGACCAAGGGATAGAGGTAAGTAGACTTTCCAGTAACCCACATTGGTGACTTTTCAGTCTTCATGGAGGCTCATCCTGACTTCGCCTAGATTTCACTCTGGGGAATTCTTTGGAATTCGCAGTGAAGTAGCTTGTGTCATGTAGACTCCACCTTCAGCTCCGAGCGCAGGTTCTGACTGTCATAAACCAATCATGCACGAGGAATTGGCACGTCTTCCCAGGGCCAGAGAGAGGTTGCGGTTATATTAACTGAAGTAGTGTGAAGGTGAACAAAAGCTCTCTCCTTAACACTGCCAAGGAATCCTTCTCCACAGAGATAGAGAGTAAGACCTTTAGTATTGTCAGTTTGACAGTTTAGGATCACTTGGAAGCCAAGGCTCAAGGCCTGACTGCGAGGGATTATTTGTGTTAGGTTAACTGACCAGAGAGGCACAGGAAGAAGGCTCTTTCCAGATACTTCTTCACTCTTGGACTTCTGCACTACAGAACTGTAAGAAAAAAATTGCCCATTTTCAAAAGCAAGTTACCTGCTGGGCAGTAGTGGTGCATGTCTTTAATCCCAGCATTCGGGAGGTAGAGGCAGAAACAAACAAACAAACAAAAAGTTTCCCAGTAATGTATTATAGCAGCAGAAAACTGACAAAACAGAAGCCAACGAACATTCTCTGATAATTAGCCAGTTCCCCCCAAATGACCACAACTGTGGGTGCTGAGTGATGTGATCAAAATGTTGTTTTTTCCTTCTGTTTAGAAAGACTTTGGCTTTCTAACCCAGGCTTTATAACTCTCTATGTAGCCCAGAATAACCTATGACAGCTCTCTCCCTGCTTCAGCCTCCTGAGCACTGGGGTGTGAGCCTGGTTTCCCTGCCTGTGCCCTTCTTCACTCCTGACACAAACCCATCCCTCCCTGTCCCCACACGAACACTTTTCCAAGTGCCCAAAAGAATCTTAATTTATGACATGTCCATTTCTTTCCAAGCTCTGGGAGAAAAGCTGGCTGGCCACCAAAGACCATTAGGAACTCCTTTCTTGCCAAGCAGCTACTGTGGTTTGCTCTGCATATGCTCAGAGTTGCCACTGCATCTACTTGAGAAGTCCTTTAAGGCCTTTCCCGTCCCCAGCCAAGTCCATGGCTCAACTTTTTGAAGATCACTTTGGGAATAATGAACAAAGCAGCACATTCAGAGTTTTTGTTTGTAACCCGCAGGCTTCAGGCTGGTGGTAGCGACGAGGACTCTCTTGGGCTGATGCTAATGCGTAGATACAGTTTCTCCCCAAAGGTTTTGGATGCTAGAGGTTTGTTCCCAATTTGGCAATGTTAAGAAGTGTCACAGCCCTTAAGAGAGATCCTATTTGTTACCTCATTGGCAGAGCACTGACCTCGCATACCCGAGGTTCTAGTTTTGATTCCCACCACCACAAAAAAAAAGTAAGAGAGATCCTATGATCCTACTGTTCTCATGGGAGTGACTTCTGACTCTTGGGACTGGACCGGTTATGTCCTGGGTTCTATAAGAACTGGGAGCAAGCCAGTAAGCCATGCATAGCCTTTGCATCAGCTCCTCCAGGTCCCTGCCCTGTTGAGTTTCAGTCCTGGCTTCCTTCAGTGAAGGACTAAATTGGAAGTGTAAGTCAAACAAGCTCTATTCCCACCACCCCTCACTTGCTTTTGGTCATGTGGTTCATCACAGCAATAGAGACCCTAACTGGACATTCCTTTTGTTTTTATCAATTTATTTGTTATTATTTTATGTGCATTAATGTTTTGCCTACAAGTATGTCCATGTAAGGGAGCCAGATCCCACATAATGGACTTACAGACAGTTGTGAGCAGCCATGTGGGTGCTGGGAATTGAACCCGGGTCCTTTGGAAGAGCAGTCAGTGCTCTTAACCCCTGAGGCATCTCTCCAGTCCCACTTGGGCTTTCCTTTAGGGTGGTATGTTGTCAGGGAGCCTGCTACCTCCCCTGGCCTTCATTTGTGTGTGCTATTACTGCTCTCACAGGAGCTCTTGCTGTGTGCTACCACCAACCATGTTGTAATACAGCAAGAGATCTTCATCAGAGACTGATGCGGAGACCCTCCTCTTGTGTCTGCAGAATTGTGTGCTTAGTCAATCCCTTTGCTTTATAAAGGACCAAGACTGAGGAGGTGTTTTGTCATAGCAACACAAATGCACTAAATAAGATTGGATGGTCTTTTCTTTCTTCTGATTCTAAATGTGGATATTCTGAAATTCTTTTTCTGTTCCTTATCATTTGCTCAGAACTCCTACTATTCCCGTGGAATCAACTATTTCTTTTATCAGGGTAGTTTAAAGATAAGACATCTTCTGTGTGTTTGTGTAGCAAAAGATATATAACATAAAATTTACCATTTATGTTAGGCATAATTATACTTCCTTATTTTTAGACAGGGTCTCTCTGTGTAGGCCTGACTATCCTATGCCTACAGAAAAAAAAAGAAACAAAGAAAGAAAGAAGAAAAAAGAGAGAGAAAGAAAGAAAATACAAGAATCTTAATCCAGGTGTGGTGATACACATCTACAATCCAGCAGTTGGAAGGTTGAGAGTTGAAAATTCCAGGCTAGCCTGGGATAAGAGTAAAACTTATTTCAAAGAAAGGAAAGAAGGAAGGAAGGGAGGGAGGGAAGAAGGGAAGGAGAGAGGAAGGAAGGAAGGAAGAAAAAGTACACGAATCTTTTATTTACATCCACATTTAGAGCCTACTCTGTGATTTTAGGTCCTAGCATTTATTTCTACCTGTTTCTACTTTAGTGTTCTCTGTTGTGCCAACACAAACGTCTGAAGACAGTGCCCTGTCACTTCCTTTCCAAGGACCCTCGTGTTTATTGAATGACATCCAACTTCCCTGGCTACACACCCAGGACCAGCTTCATCTATTCCAAACCAACATTTCCTTCTCTGAGACAAGGCTCCTCTCTGACAGCCTGGGCTAGCCTCAGACTAACAATGCCGATTAGGCTGGCCTCAAACTCACAGAGATCTGCCTGTCTCTGCCTCCCAAGTGCTGGGATTGGTGTGTGCTATCATACCTGGCTTCGAAACCAAAGTTGTTTTCACGCCAATGACTCTCATCTATACCCTGCTCCCTTCAGGCTTTATCCGTTTGTCCTTCTTAGAAACTGCTCTGTGTTCTCCAGCCCTGAAACGTTCTTTTATGCGTAGTGGTGTTTTGCCTGCCTGCCTGTCTGTGTGAGGGAGTCAGATCTTGGAGTTACAGACTGTAGTTAGCTGCCATGTGGGTACTGAGAATAGAGTCCGGGTCCTCTGGAAGAGCAGCCAGTGCTCTTAACCACTGAGGCATCTCTCCAGCTCTGACTTTGCTGTTCTTGCCATCAAGCAAGCCCTTCTTCTCCTGTATGGGCATTCGAATGAGAATGATCCCCATAGGCTCATAGGTTTGAATGCCTGGTTCTCAGCTGGTGAACTGTTTGGGAAGGATTAGTGTCTGGCCTTATTGGAGGAGGTGTATCATTGGGGATGTACTTTGAGATTTCAAAAGCAAAGGTCAGTCTCTGTCTCTCTGTCTTTCTCTCTCTTCCTGAAACTTGTGGATCAAATGTGAGCTCTCAGCTAACTGCTCAGCTTCATGCCTACCTGCTATGTTTCCCATGATGAACATAGCTAACCCTCAAAAACCCTAAGCAAGCCCTCAGTTAAATGCTTTTTTTATTTTACTTTTAAAAGTTGTCTCGGTCATAGTGTCTCTTTACAGCAATAGAATAGTAACTAAGTAACCTGTATCTCTGATAATCTCTTCTAGACAGTTTTATCTTCACTTAGCATCCTCTTTATTTCTGAGACTCTCTACTAGGTATTAAAAAATCTCTTCTTAGTGGGTGGTCATGGCTCAAGCCTTTAATCCCAGCACTTAGGAGGCAGAGGCAGGTGAATCTCTGTGAGTTTGAGGCCAGTCTTGTCTATATAGCAAATTCTAGGACAGTCACAGCTATAGTAGAGAGAATCTGTCTCAAAATAATAATAAATAAATGTAGGGGCTGGAGGGATGGTTCAGAGGTTAAAAGCACTAATTGTCCTTGCAAAGGACCCAGGTTCAGTTCCCTGCACTCACCAGGCACACATGTGGTAGACAGATATAAAAGTGAAATCATTCATACACAATAAATAAGTATTTTTTAAACAATAAATCTCTTTTAGGGGCAGCAGTAAGAGCACCTTGTTGCTCTTCCATAGAACCAGAGTTCAATCGTCAGCACTCACACAGTGGCACATAGCTGTCTGCAACCCCAGTTTCAGAAGGGTCTGATGCCCTCTTCCAGCATTCGGAAGCACTACATGCACGTGATACACATACACATAGGTAAAACACACATGCACATAAAAGAAAAGCAAACATTTAAAAAAATCTTTAGCCTTCAGCAAATAGATGCCTTGGAATAAATTTTTTTCTCTTATTTCCTATGTTTTAACCCATCGTGTAGATTTCATGGTTTTGGAGGGAGGCATGGACTCACAATGGCTGGGTGTCTACAGTGCTGGGCAGGGCTATGAAGTAATTTAGTGTTTGACAGCATGTTCCCTGCAATTTTCCCCCAAAGTAGGTGTCCATCATCCCTCCTTTCCTTCCTTCCCTTTTTGTTGTCTTGGGAGATTAAACAGTCTCACGCATGCTAGGCAGGTGCTCACTGACTGAGCTATATTGCCAGTCAGACTCTGCTTTTAAGATATCTGGGGTTCAGTAGGGTGGTAGGCACAAAGGTAGGTCACTGCAGTTCAGTGTGACAATGGCCTCAGTGGAGCCTTGGAATAGCCAGAACAGCTGGCTGCCTGGATGAACAGGAGAAACTCATGCTTCTCCACAATTCTGATGCATAGCCCCCTGAAGTCACAGGCGTTCCTTAAAGATGATAATATATGATTTTCACAACTGGCTGCTCTCTTTCCCTAGAGAAGCCACCAGGATTTTCATGCGTTTTCCTGTAGAGCTCCATGCTGGCTAGTTTTATGTCAACTTGACATAAGCTTAGAATCATTTGGGAGGATGGACCCTCAGTTAAGAAAATGCCTCAACCAAACTGGCCTGTGGGCAAGCCTGTGGTGCGTGCTCTTGACTGATGATTTTTATGGGAGAACCCATTTCTCTGTGAGTGATCCACCCCTGGGATGCAATCCTGGGTACTATAGGAAAGCAGGCTAAGCAAACCACGTGGATCAAGCCAGTAAGCAATGTTCCTCCATGACCTTTGATTCAGTTCCCACCTCCAGGTTCCTGCTTTGCTTAAGTTCCTGCCCTGACTTCCTTCACCAATAGACAGTTACCTGGAAGTGCAAGATGAAATAAACCATTTCTTCCCCTAACTTTGAGAAGCCCACGTTTTATAAACACCTTTAAAGGGCCTGGAAATATAGCTCAGTTGATAGAGTACTTGCCTGGCATTCATGAGGCCCTGGGTTCAAATCCTTGCTCTGCATAAACTAGTCATGTAAATGTTTACAAGTATTTCCAGAACCCAAATGAAGAGGCAGGAGGATCAGAAGTTCAAGGTTGTCCTCATCTCCTTAGCAAGTTTGAGAACAGTCAGAGTTTCATGAAACCCTGACTCAAAAACAAAGCCTCTACATCTTTAAACTTGGGGTTATTAGGAAAAATAACCAGGCCCAGATGAGTTATAGTGATGAGCCTCACGAGGTGTGGTGGCTCACGCAAAACTACTAGCCCTCTAAGGGATGAAGCAGGAGGATTGCTCTGGGTTCGAAGCCAGACAAAGCTATGTAGTGAGTTTTACACCAGCCTGGACTAGACAGTGATACTTTGTCTCAACAATTAAAAGGACTCAAACTTATCACAGTACATATAGTTCCTTACCTTGAAGAGCAAGAATAATGTCAAAGTTAAGTGGCCTCTGACCTGGGAAATCCAAAAATTCTGGTCAGTTGAGGGAAAGAGGTGATTTGGAAAATAATGCAAGTGACGACTCAAATGTCAGCAACCAAGAGGAAGAGGGGAAACATGGGAAAGATAGCCTAATTTTTAAATGAATTTGTTTTAACAATTGTGTATATGCATCTCTATGTGTAGGTGTGTGCAGGTAAGGGCAGATGTTTGTGGAAGCTGGAAAAGAGCGTTGGATCCCTTGGTGTGGGAGTTGAGAGTGGTTCTGAGCTGCTCAAAGCTGGCGCTGCGAAGAGAACTCAGGTCCTCTGCAAGAGCAGTAGGTCCTCTTAGCGGCTGAGCCGTCTCTCCAGCCCACAAAAGATTAGGTAGTTTGGATGGATGTGTAATTTGGTGTATTCCTGCTTCTATAGCAAAATACTGGGCAGTTTGTAAATAATAGAGACTTATTGCTCCAGATTCTGGAACCTAGGCAGTCCAAGATCCAGGTGCTGAAGATTCAATGTCTAGCATGTGGAGGTGTATGCAGGGAGGGCGGGGTGAGGAGGGGGGTTGCTCACTCTGTCTCCAAAGAGCACCATGTGGGGTGTTCACTCTGCCTCCAAGGGAGCACTGTGCGTGTATGGAGGTGTTCACTCTGCTTCCAAAGGAGCACTGTGTGGGGTGTTCACTCTGCCTACATGTGTATGGGAGTGTTCACTCTCTGCCTCTTTGGGAGCTCCTTGCTGTTAGCTCTCGGCCTCCAAAGGAGCACTGTGTGTGTGTGTGTGTGTGTGTGTGTGTGTGTGTGTGTGTGTCAGGGGGGGTTCACTCTCTGCCTCTTAGGGAGTTCCTTGCTGTGCCACCCTCAAACTGGGAGATGCTTGTAATGAGTCTTTGTCTGTATTGCCAGTTCCCAAATAATGACACAGAGACCTATCATTAATTATGAAAGCCAGCCTTAGCTTAGGCTTGTCTCACTAGCTCTTCTAACTTAGATTAACTAATTTATTTTAACCTACATTCTACCATATGGCTTTTTACCTTTCTTTCATTCTGTACCTCCAACTTGTTTAGCATCTCCTGGTACCTCCTGTAGGCCTAGATTCTTCTTCCTCTTTCTCTCTGCCCAGAAGTCCCACCTATACTTCCTGCTTAGTTATTGGCCATTAAGCTCTTTATTAAACCAATCAGAAGGCACCTTGTCAAAGACACCTCTTTACAAGGTAAACAAATATTCCACAACCGATGTAGCCCTCAAATGACAGAAGAGATGGATGGCAAATGGGGTTAAGGGACTAAAATCTGTTCCACAGCTTCTAAAGGACACCAATCATGGCTGGCGTGTAGCTTGGCTGATGGAGCATCTGCCTAGCTTGCTGACAGCTCTAATTTGATCTCCAGCCCTGCATAAATCCATGGTGACACATGCCTGTAATCCCAGCACTAGGGAGGCAGAGGCAGGAGGAACAGAGATAAAGACTATTCTCTGCTACATATCAAGTTCAGGCCAGCCTAGGATAACTTGGGATGCTGTCTCAAAAAAACAAAATAAAACAAAACATTAATCCCATCTAAGAGGGTGGAAAGTTTGTGCCTTAGACACTTCCAAAACCCTACCTCTGAAGGCTGTCATCATCTTGACTACTGGGTTCCAACATGTGATTTACAGAGGGACATACAAGTCTATAACCATAGCAGTGAGAGAACCAGATAGACAGCTCTCTTCTTGGGAAGTGTACAACAAAAGTCTCCTGGTTTCATGGGTTAAAAAAGGAATGTCCCTGTCTCAGGGGACCTGGGTCCTGCATTTCATTAGTAAGAAACTGGTTTGAACTCTGCCCTCTCTTCTAGCATCTTCAGGGGTTCCTTACCTATAGTTTGTTATATGTGAAGAGGTTTATTTCTTCCTCCAGCAATCCCTTGGTGAGCCAGGTGTGCTGGCAGGTGTTGTTGGTTTATTTTTTACTCTTTGGGGGCCTGCCACCCAGTTCCCAAATAAATACATGGAGAGTTATTCTTAGGTATGAATGCCCGGCCTTAGCTTGACTTGTTTCTAAGCAGCTTTACTAGCTAAAATTATCCCATTTCTTTCCTATGTTTTGCCTCTGGGCTTTTTACCTTTGTTTATTCTGTTTGTCTTTTCCCCTCCTTACTCCAAGGCTAGTTGAGTGGCTGGGTGGCTGGCCCCTGGCATCCTCCCCTTCTCTTAAGCCTAGATTTCTCTAGTTTATTCTCTTTGCCTGGCAGCCCTGCCTATCCTTTCTCTTGACTAGCTATTGGCCACTCAGCTCTTTATTAGACCAATCAGGTGTTTTAGACAGGTAAAGTAACAGTTTTACAGAGTCAAACAAATGCAACGTAAAAGAATGCAGCACATCTTTGCATCATTAAACAAATATTCCACAACACAAATGAATGTAACACATCTTAAATTAATATTCCACAACAGGCATGTACCTCTAGTCCTGGCACTCAAGGAGGGAAGTCTCTGTGAGCTTCAGGTCAGCCTGAACTCTGTAGTAAGCCCCTGTCTCAAAACAACAAAGCAAAATAAACAGCAATATCAAAAAACCTAACCTCTTGGGGCTGGAAAGATGATGACTTAGCAGTTAAAAGCACATACTGCTCTTACAGAGGACCCAAGATCAATTCCCAGCATCCCCATCAGGCAGCTGGCAAGCACCTGGAACTCCAGCTCTAGAAGATGTAATGCCTGTGGCCTCCACAGGCATTGGCATCCACACGCACAAACACACTCACACACAATTAAAAATAATAATTAGCTGGGTGTGGTGGTACATGCCTCTAATCCTGGCACTCGGGAGGCAGAGATAGCTAGATCTTGGTGAGTTCAAGGCCAGTCTGTTCTACTCTGAGTTCCAGGCACAGCCAGGGTTACATAGAGAGACCCTGTCTCAAAAACAACAGCAACAAAAAAAAAAATCATCACTTGGTGTCACATGCTTATAACCCCAGCATTCAAGAGGTGGAGGCACATGGAGGAGTTCAAGATTATCCTCAGCTAGATAGTGAGTTCAAGGCTACTCCGGGCTACTTGAAAGCATGCCTCAAAAACAATACGACAGAAACCAACAGCTTTGTGAAAGTCTCCTGCCTGCTAGGGGCTCTGGGAAATCCACAATACAATGGTATTTTGATAATCTAGGGGAGGTTATAAAGAAAGAACTTACAAAAACTGGTAAGTCCTATGGAGAAAGCACAGATGCAGGAAGAAAGACCCTCAGCTTGTTCCCTCTTGTTTCCATGGAGATAACATTGCCATTGAAGGATGGATGAAAAAGAGCCAGGTATCCTTAGGGCAGGGGGAGGAGCATGCCAGGGTTGGAAATGGGCAAAGGGAGTTAGACAGCACAGGCCCGTCCAAAGGAACACTGCTGAGTGGGGTGAGGGTGCCGTCTGCCACCCATAGTTGTGGGTTCAAGTCTCAATCCCATCTCCTACTAACACTGTGACTTTTAGTGACATTATGAGTTCCCTACACACACACACACACACACACACACACACACACACACACACACACACACACACACACACACACCAACTTTTGGGGTTAGTTGTTTGTACAGAGTCCCAAAGGAAGCTGTAAACTCAGATTTTAAACATTCACCCACAGGCAGGTGTAGAGAAATATACCTCTAATTCCAACACTTGGAAGGCAGAGGCAGAAGAATGGGATCCAATGTGGGGCCAGCTAAGTCTAAACATCTAACTCCAGGCCAGCTAGGACCCAGAAAGACCCCGTCTCAAAAAAGAAAACAAAAATCAAAGAAAAAAAACAAAACCAAAAATATTTCCAAAGATTTTAGGCCAACTATGGCCTACTCCTTTAGTTCTGCCACTTAGGAGGTGGAGGCAGGAAGGTTGGGAGTTCAAGGCCATCTTCGCCTCTCAGCTACACAGTGAATAGAAGCCTTTCTGGGCTACCTGAGACACTGTGTCACACCATGTCACCCTTCTCCCCAGAAAGTCTTATCTCAGATTCTTGGTACATATATTATAGGCTCTGAGTTTTTAACAGTTACTGCACTTATTAGAAAACTTACAAAGAAGAAAAATCTAACCCACAACTCATTTTCCAACGTGGTGAAATGTTTGTGAATTCTAAATTACCAGTGAGTGACAAGAACACAATGCAGTGTTTTGCAGACATTTAATTAACCACTCATTAATTTAGATTTTAATGACACTTTTTTTAAAAAGTGGAGGATTTTTTCTGGTATTTTTTTCAGGTCTGAAATTATTTCTGTGGGTTGGTAAACTCTGAGGGACTCCACTCCTGACTCCAGTAGCTTGAGGGATGAACTGGCCAGGTACTCTCCAACCCTTAGGCCCCTGGTCTGAATCTCCTCCACTTCCCGTTCCTTGCCTGAGCTCTGGGCTCTACTACTCAGGCCTGGATTCCTTACAATTACTCCCCACCCCACCCCCCTTTAAATCAAAGTCTGTCTTCCTTGATATCCTTAACTTCTTCATGGCAGGCTCTAAAGTTCACTTTGTAGTTCTCTGGCTCCAGAGCCAGCCAGGATGGGGCTCTGGAAGGTGCCTACCGACCTCGGTTGGGTAGATGGACAGCAGTGAGCCAGCTTCTACAGTCTCTACTCTTCCACCCTGCCTTCCTTCTTCATTACCTTCTGCCTCTTCCTCCTTAGTTCTTAGAATCTGGTAAGTGCCATTTCCCCATTCCTTGTAACCTTGTAAATGCATTTTGAACAAACTGGCTTCTGTCCCTCTTACCCAACCCCACCTCAATTTTATCTTCATTCTCTAATGAGTGGCATATAAAATACACATGGTGACTGGTGGTGTAGCTCATTGGGTAGAGTGCTTACCTGCTGGGCAGGGAACCTTTGGTTTAATTCTCAGGTGTACTGGTATACACTTATACCAACACTCGGAGAGTGGAGATTGGAGTTCAAAGTTCAAGATCATCCTCAGACACAATGGGAATTCCAGATCAGTCTAAAGATATAAAGAAGCAAAACGCATATCTCAGTTTTAGCAAATAGAATCACAGTAACATTAAGAACAAATTGAGAGGTCATCTTAGTTTTCATGGAAAATGGTTTTCAAATGTTGAAGTCTCTCCATAGTTCATAAATATGTTTTCTGTTCGAAACTCCTTAGGAAATAGTTTCACACTACAAATCTACTTTGCTTATTAGATTTATGTAACTTGCTGGAACAAAAACTAAACTGGAAAGTTCTTGTCCGAGCTGAGCACAGCCATATCCAATTAATGTGGCCCTCTTCAAAATAAGACCGTCTCTTACTAGCCATATTTTAATCCCGAAAATGCTTGTGATCTGAAGCCTTCTGATTGCCAGCCTATACAAATGGCCTTCTTTTGCCATGACCAGATGCTTTTCATAATACTGTATACTGCAGACTCAGTTTCTTCTGGGCCTGACCAAGCTCCTGAATCCCAGGAGGCAGGGAGGAAGTGGACACTTTGGCTGAGAGCACTTCTATTTGGCAAAGGAAGACAGACTACTCTGAGGTCAAGTGCCCTGATTTTAAATAAGCAAACAGAGCCCTGGAGAACTCAGAGGACCTCCCAGATTTCCCTTCTGGGATCTCTAGTTCTGAGGAATTAAACTGAGATTGATTCCTGCAGTTCATTTATGGATTAGAAGGTTTTTTGCCTGGTGTTTAAATTTTGCAATTCTTCATATGTTATATATGAAGAATATATATGCATAATATATAATAGATGAAGAATATAATATATGAAATTTATTATATTTATATAATTTAAATTTAAAATATATATACATATATATATACATACATACATACATATTCTTCTTCTTTTGAGATAGGGACTCATGAAACCCATACTGACTTCTGTGAGGATTTTCTTTTTCCTATCAAGGTAGCTAGTCCACGAAGGACCAATAGTACATAAATCCCCCACCTTGTAAAACTTTTATGCAAAGAAATTCAAATATTTTTTATTCTCCCTATCTTATAAAACCTTCATGCAAATCTTTTTATCTCCCCTAACAGGTAAAACTTTCATTTATAAAAATCCCCTTTCTCTAACCCCTCCTACATTTCCAGAACTTGATGGCCTGAATAGCCAACTCCTGCCCTCTTTCATTCATTTCCTTTGCATTTTTTAAAAGTTTATTTATTTTATGTGCATTGATGTTTTGGCTACATGTATGTCTATGTGAGGGCGTCAGACTGGAGTTACAGACAGCTGTTAGCTACCATGTGGGTGCTGGGAATTGAACCTGGGTCCTCTAGAAAGAACAGCCAGAGCTCATAACCACTGAGCCATCTCTCCAGCCCTGCACTGATTCTTTAAAACTAGCCAGTCTCCCACCTCATTGATGGGACCCTGTAAGCTACAAGTTCCATTCCACCCCCAAACTTTCCTATCCCTTGTGACCTCAGAGGAACTCTGAAGCACAGGTTTTGACTGCACAGAGCAGACCAAGAGGTGAGTGTTCACCCACCCAGTGGGGCACCCCTCTCTCTAGGCCCTCCATACTGGGGCAAAATCCTGGGCCCCTCCCACACTTGGCACAGCTTCTCTAGCTAGCCAGCAGGCAAGCTTTCTGCAGATAGGCTGCACCAATACCCCCACCCCATCCATTGGAGTGGGTTCTGATGGGTCTGCAGCTGAAAGATCTCGAGAGCTGGGGTGTGACCAGAACACTATATAAGCTGCCTCTGAGCACAATAAAGTGGGTATTCTTGTATCAAGGATGTCCCATGTCTCTGTCTCTCTGTGTCTTTAAATCTCCAGGCCCTTGCCAGAGACTCACGAACCATCTCGTAGTGCAAGCACCACACTATAAGCGTAATACTGTAGTACATGTAGTACAGGTGGACGGTACACATCTTGAGTGTGTGTGTATGTGTGTGTGTGTGTGTGTGTGTGTGTGTGTGTGTGTGATTGGCTCTAGAATAGCCCAGGCTGGCTTCAAGCTCCTGACCCTCTCACTCCAACTCCTGAATGTGAGGATTAAGGTATGAACCACCAGGCACAGCTGACTTAAATTTTTGTGCAGAGTGAAAGATATGGATCTAGTTTAATTTTCCTCCATGTGCAAATAAAATTTTCTCAGGACCATTTGTTGCAAAGGTCTGTACCAAGCTTTTTCTTTTAGGCCACTAACTAGCTCCCAAATCATGTCATGGAGACTTCTTGTTAGTTTTGAATGCTCAGTCTAGTTTAGGCTTGTTTCTGGCTAGCTCTTTTAACTTAAATTTTCTCTTTATTTACCTTTTTCCTGGGGGCTTTTTTACTTATCTTTTTATATATCTTATGTTCCATGCTTCTGTGTCTTATGGCTGCTGCTCCCTGGGTTCTGGCCCTGGGCATGTCCTTCATTCTCCCCTTCCTTTCGAACCCAGAACCCATTTATTCTCTCTGCATGCCAGCCCTGTCTATCCCTCTCCTGTCTAGCTATTGACCATTCAGCATTTTATTAGACCAATCAAGTGCCTTAGGCAGGCATGGGGGAAACAGATGCAACACATCTTTATAGAATTAAACAAATGCAGCATAAGCAAAAGTAACACACCTTTACATAGTTAAAGTAATATTCTGCAGCACAAACAAATGTAACACATCTCAGCCGGGCAGTGGTAATATTCTGCAGCACAAACAAATGTAACACATCTCAGCCGGGCAGTGGTGGCACACGTCTTTAATCCCAGCACTCGGGAGGCAGAGGCAGGCAGATCTCTGTGAGTTCGAGCCCAGCCTGGTCTACAAGAGCTAGTTCCAGGACAGGCTCCAAAACCACAGAGAAACCTCATCTTGAAAAACCAAAAAAAACCAAATGTAACACATCTCTAATCTAGTTAGAACAGTCCACAACAATGATCTTTTATTCAATGTTTGGTTTTGATATCTTTACCAAAAATCAGATGGCTGTAGCTATATGGGCTTATTTCTGAGTCCTCTTTTCCATTTCATTGTTCTATATATCTGATTTTCTTTTTTCTTTTCTTCCTCCCTCCCTCCCTCTCTCTCTTGCTCTCTCTCCCTCCTGTCACTATGGCTTTGTAGTGTAGTTTGAGATCAGGTATTGTGGTGCCTTCAGTATTACTCTTGCAGCTGAAGATCACTCCACATGGTCAGGATCGTTTGTACTTTCATATGAATTTTAGGATTTTTTTCTATATCTGTGAAGAATGCCATTGAAATTTTTGTGGGGACTGTGTTGAATCTGTAGACTGCTTTAATTGATGTGGCCATTTTTATAATACCAATTCCATCCATTTCTGAGCACCAGCATTATCTTCAGTTCATTTTTTCATTGTTTTGCTTTGGGTTATTTTGTATGACTATTAGAACTGGCTATATAGCAGATGATCTTGAACTCATGATCTTCTGCCTTTACCTCCCAAGTCTAGGAGTACCCTACCACACTTGACCTGTTTGATCTTTTTGACAGGGTCTCCCCATGTAGCCCTAGGTAGCTGGAATTCTCTATCTAGATTAATGAGGATGACCATAAACTTTTGGCACTCTTTTTAAAAATAATTTATTTATTTTTATTTTATGTTCAGTGGTGTTTTGCTTAGATGTATGTCTGTGTGAGGGTGCTTGATCCCCTAGAATTGGAGCTATGGACAGTTGTGAGCTGCCACGTGGATGCTGGGAATTGAACCCAGGTCCTCTGGAAGAGCAGGTAGTGCTCTTAACCGCTGAGCCATCTCTCCAGTCAGTGACACTCTTTTTTAAAAAAATATGTTTTATTTATTTATGTATGTGTGTGCATGCGTGCATATGCTTTCAGGAGTGGGTTCTCTTCATCCACTTTTTTGAGGCAGGTTCTCTCTTGCGTCTGCTATCCTGCATACTCTAGGTGAGCTGGCCTCTAAGCTTACGGATGATTCTCCCGTCTCTGCTTCCCATCTCAACATAAGCTCTGCATCTGGCTTGTGACACGTGTCTTAGCTACTTTTCCACTACTGTGACACAACACCATGACCAAGGCAGCTTAAGTGAAGAAGGAATTTAGTTGGGGCTGGCTTACAGTTTCAGAGAGTTAGCCCATGATCATCATGGTGGGGAGCATGGTGGGTAGGTGCGATGCTGGAGCAGTAACTGAGAGCTCACATCTCATCTTCATGATGCAGGCAGAGAGGCAGCAAGGCTGGGCCTGGCATGGGCTTTTGAAACCTTAAGGCCCACCCCAAGCGGCACACTTTTTTCAACAAGTTCATGCCTTCTAATCCTTCCTAAAACAACCCATTAACTGGGAGCTAAACATTCAAATATATGAACCCATGGGGGCCTTTCTCATTCAAGCCACCACACGTGTCTTCTGGGTATCAAACTTGGGTCATCAGGCTTAAATGGCAAGTGCTTTCGCAGCTGATCCATCTTAGCCTTGTGGGACTCTCACTGCCTCTGCCTCTTGGTACAACAGCTATGCACTATCGATGTCTTAAAGGTGCCACGGAGATCTTTGACTTCCTGGATTAGGCCTGTTCCCAAATATTTTGTTCTTTTTGAAGTCATGTGACTACTGGTTCTTCTTAATTTCTTACTTAGCAAATTCTTCGTTGGTATGTTGCATTGCACACTGTATGATTTTTTTCCTGTGTTACTTCTGTGCACCATAACTTTGCTGAAAATGGATAAATTAGGTCTAAGAGATTGGGGTGAACATACTCTAAGATGTGACCAATTCAAGTCGTATTTTCTGCCTGAAAATGTCTGTCAGTTCACAAGTTAGAAATTTTACATATTCTTAGGAAAGCTGTCGGCAAAGTATGCATGGGGTTTTGGTATTTTATTGTTTACATATTGACAAGAGTTTCTTTTTCTCCTTCATTGAATTTTGGCTTTTCACAGTGTGCAATTTTGCCACATTTATGATCATTATGTACTTTGTTTCAAAAGAATGCATTTTGTCATAAAAAGCCCTTCATGTGGGTAGAGGAAACGATCTGTTCTCTATGAATCTCCAAGCACAACCTGTGGGGTTTTTTTTCCCCCTTGCTCTGAGAATATTTAAAACAAATCTGCAAAAAACTCCTCTGTACAGCAATTAGAAGGGAAAACTGGAGCCAATTGAATTCTCTTAATCAAGAAATAATTAATTTGCACATGACAATGTTAGAGTCCTACATACAAAAGACTGGACGATTTATCCTCCCTCCCTCCCCTTTCCACAAAGTTACAATTTCGATCTCGCTTTGTTTGTGAGATAATAAGGAAGGCTTGTGCAAAGTGAGACAAGATGAACAGAGAGACTTTCTCATGAATAGGAGAAATGAATGTTTTTTTAATCTAAAGGAAACTGTATTTAAAACACAATTTTTGGAAAATAGAATGAAGTCTAATATAAATATTGTGAACAGATGTTTCTTAAGAAGCTGCCGCAGTGAATAGCCACCATCTGGAGTCATTCACGGAGAGAACAAGGTAAGCACGCACCTGTTCCTTTCTGGAAAACGATGTAATCTCTGTACCAAATTATAAACAAGTATGGCAGTTTCCATGAAAATGTAGTATCCAATTTGCCAAGCCATTTAGAAAACTACTGATGAGAATTTAGGTAGTTTGGAAAAGTGTACGTATTATATAAGATGTTTTTAAGACTTTATTTTTATGTTTTGATTATATGTGTGTGTATGTGCGTGGGGTTTGTTTATGTCACTGCAGTGCCTATGGAGGCCAAGAGAGGGCATCAGAGAGCCTGGAGCTGGAGTTACAGGTTTTGTGAGCTGCTTTGAGGCAGGAACTGGGAACCGAACTGTGGTTCTCTGGCTGAGGAATCTCTCCAGTCCTGAAAAGTGTGCTTGTGAAAAACTCTCTGATTCAAACTTCACTGTTGCCCTGAATTTTCTCTTTTAAATAAACGATTCTTGCTGAGTGTGGTGGCTTATGCTTTTGAGCACACGGAGGAAGAGACAGATAGGTGAATCTCTGTGAGTTCCAGGCCAATCAGTGCTACACTGTTTGGCCATGTCTAAAATAAAATAATATAAAAACTCTTCAAAGTGGATAGATGATCTATATTTATAATTTTTTAAAGTATTTAATTTTTAATTAAATATATACCTGTGGGTGGGTCTGTGCATATGAATGCAGGTACCTGGTGGCCAAAGGCATCAGATACTCTGGAGCTGAGTTATAGGCAGCTATGAGCCACAAGATATGTCTTAGGGTTTCTGTTGCTACAATAAAATGCCATGATCAAAAAAAAAAAAAAAAAACCAAGCCATGGAGGAAAGGGTTTGTTTGGCTTACATTTCCACAGCACTGTTCATCACTGAAGTCAGGACAGGAACTCAAGCAGGCCAGGCACCTGGAGGCAGACAAGGGCCATGGAGGGGTGCTGCTTACTGGCTTGCTCCACACGACTTGCTCAACTTTCGTTCTTTCTTTTTCTTTCTTTCTCTTTCTTTCTTTCTTTCTTTCTTTCTTTCTTTCTTTCTTTCTTTCTTTCTTTCTTCCTTCCTTCTTTCCTTCCTTCCTCCCTCCTTCTTTTTCTTCCTTCCTTCCTTCCTTCCGTCCATCTTTCTTTCTTTCTTTCTTTCTTTCTTTCTTTCTTTCTTTCTTTCTTTCTTTCTTTCTTTCTTTCTTTCTTTCTGTGTATTGGCATTTGCCTGCATGTATGCCTGTATGAGGATGCCAGATCCCCTGGAACTGGAGTTACAGACAGTCATGAACTGCCATGTGGGTGCTAAGAATTGAACCCTGGCCCTCTGGAAGAGCAACCAGTGCTCTTAACTGTTGAGCCATCTCTCCAGCCCTTCACACTGCTTTCTTATGAAACCCAGGACTACCAGCCCAGGTATAGCACCAATCCCAATGGGCTGGGCCCTCCCTATCAACCACTGATTAACAAAATGTGCTATAGGCCTGCGTACAGTCCAATCTTAGAGAAGCATTTTTTAAAATTGAGATTCCTGCCTCTTAGATGACTTTAGCTTGTTTCAAGTTGACATAAAACTTTCCAGCAGAACATGGATGCTGGGAACAGAACTTGGGTCCTCTGGAAGAACAGCCAGTGTTCTTTGTGACTAGGCCACCCCTCCTACCTGTGATCTACATTTTTTAAAGCATACATTAACCTGAACAGACACTACAACTGCTGCCACATTACCCTTTGCCACATCTTAAACATTCTACAAGAAATTATAATTGAATGTGAGCTGCACGTAGGGCCTGAGATTGCACCGCAGCTGCCGTTGATGGCTTTCTTTATCTAAGCCCTTTGGAGTTCCTAGTAAGACCTGGCTCCTGCTGCCCACCTGGGATGTACTTGAAACTTGCTCTGGCTAAGCATGTGAGAGAAAAGCAGTGAGGGTGTGCTGGCACCGCTTGTAGTCCCAGCTACTCGTGAAACTGAAGCACAAGTCGAAAATCATTTGGATCACCCAGTTCAAGCCTAGTCCTGGCAATACGGCAAGGTCCTGTCTCAGGAAATAACCCAACAAGTAAACAAATAGCACTACCAAGCTCCTCCCGAACAACAACAAAAATAATCCAAACCTAAATCTGTAATCAGGGTGAGCACATGGGTTTGTTTTTGAGGCAAGATCTCAGATAGCTGGCCTTGAACTTGCCACGTAGCTAAGAATGACCTTCTGACCATTCTGTCCCCACCTCCTAAGTAGTGAGACTTCAGAGTGTGCCACCATGCCTGGATTTTTTTTTTCTTATCCTACGAAACAAGATCTCCTACAGCACTGGCTAGCCTGAACCTCACTGTGTAGACCAGGCTGACCCAGATATTGTGGAAACTGCTGTTTCTGTCAGAGCTGGTATTGCAGAGGGGAGTCACCATGTCCAGGCAGAAAGGTCTGTGTTTTGCAGAGATACATTTCTTAAAGCACAGCTGTGTCTTATAAAGGAAGAGAGTGTGTGAAGATGTGCTTTCTATATAATATTTTATTTATTGTTTTCATTATTAAATAGTATTTTGATTTTGTTTTTCGAGACAAGGTTTCTCTGTAGCTTTGGAACTTGTCCTGGAACTAGCTCTTGTTGACCAGGCTGGCCTCAGACTCACAGAGATCTGTCTGCCTCTGCCTCCTGAGTGCTGGTATTGAAGGTGTTTCCCACCACCACCGCCCAACTTAAATAGTACTTTTTTATTGTTTTTATTGCATTATACATTTTTCCCACTCCCTTCCCTTCCTCCTCTCTCCCCTTTTACCCCTTTCTGTTACCCCCATGCTCCCAGTTTACTCAGGAGACCTTGTCTTTTCCTCCTTCCTATTTAGATCCACGAATATTTTTAAACCATTATTTAAATAGGCATCCTATTAAGCAGCAAATCTGGGAATGGACACAAAGGCTTAAATTCTGAAGCCTGACTTCTGCCGTCTGTTGCTGTGCCTGCCTGTTACAGAGAGAGCTGCTGACGGGAATGAAATGGAGGCCCGAGGACATAGCTCAGTGGACAGTGCCAGCCTGTCACGTTAGCCCCTGCTTCAGCTGAGCAGGTAGAAGTGAGAGCAGGATGGGTCATGGAGGAAAAGGAAAGGTGCTTGCCACTTGGACTCATGACCTCATCTCTCCCCAAAGTGACCCTCCATGTGTGTGCAGGGCACTTGCATGCCTGCATTTAGACCCTCATACACACAGTAAAAACAATAAACAAATGAAAAATTAAAGAACTGACATAAAGAGAGAGGCGCGATGGAGAGGCGGCTATTAATTCCAATGTTACAAGTTCGAATTTGAATCATAAATGTTGAGCTCTCCTCATTACGCATGATTTCTTTTGATAAGATTCTGGCAAATGTAGTCTAAATTTGAGTTTAATGCACTTAAAATAAAATTTATGCCATTTATTGAAAAGAAATGTGGGCTGATTGTTAGTTGGGCTTTTGTATCCGGAGAAATGAGTCAGAACCTTCTAGCTTTTCTTAGGTGGTAAAAGAAGATTCTTGGAAACCTCTTTAACCCTTTCTATCCACATGAAGCCGGTTCAAAAAGCTACAGTTCCTGGGCCAGGAAGATGGCTCCTGGATATATGCCTTTATACACCAAATCCGAGGACCCGAGTTTGATCCCCAGTACCTCCATAGTGGAAGGAGAGAACAGACTGCTCAACCCCCCCCCCCCCCCGGCTTCTACACATGACCTGTGGTGCTTCCATGCCCCTCCCACATAAATAAATGTAAGAAAATAAAAATGTGTAAAAGGCTACATTTTGAAAGCTTTGCTAGTAGAGAGGTTGGGAAGCCTGGATCACAAACCAGTATCATTCTCCTATGACGTGAGCTATGTCACCATGCACACTTTAGGACATTGTCAGGACCCAAAGAGACCTGGGACAAGGCTCACTCAGTACCAGTGGCTCCTCCCAGCACCTCTTACCAACCCCCCCACACCCTCACCCCCAAACTTCTCCAGCCCAGGGGCTGGGTGTAGCTTCCTTTCCCCCAGCTCCTCTTCCCCATCCATCCAGCCGCTTCAGCTATGCACCCTCTTGGCCTCCTGGTCCACAGCTCCTCTTTTGGTCTGTTCTCCCCCTCTTTTCTCTGCCTCTCTTGCTCTCCCCACCTCTCTCTCCTCTCACTGGCCAGTTCAGTCTGGACTTTTCCAGATGCCTCTGGCTGAATTCTCCCTCTTATCTAGAACAAAACCCTTGTCCTCAACGCTACCTTGAAGCAGTCACGCCCCCATTTTCATTCAGACATCAGCACACAGTATCCGCCTATGAGATCAGAAACATACTGCTGGAAATTCTAGACTCCCTGTGGCCCTGATGGTACCAGACCATCGACTGCACTGCTCCAGCGAGTGACAGCAAGTGACAGCATGGGTCCAGCGTCCTGCATGTCCTGCACTCACTGTCCTGCTGAATCCTCACAACATTCCTAACACTGTCACTCTTTAACCCCTAAACATGAGAGGTGACTGAAGTTCAGAGAGGTTAAGTAACCTGCCTATAGTCACACAGCTTGGGAGAGAGCTAGAATTACAAGCCGTGTTTTCTGATCTAGGCCAGTCAATGTATCCACCTCAATATACTACCCCTTGTCAGAGTAGGGATTTGCAAGTTTCTAATTTGGATACTCCTGTCCAGGTAAGATATGCAAATAAGGATACCTTGGTTTATGAAACAGCATCTAACCATGTAATCAGGCTGCCCTCAAATTCACAGTTTCCCTGAGACAATCTCTCAAGGGTTTGTGCAAGCATGTTTAGCTAATAACACCAACTCGATTAGTAATTTGAACTATGTAATAACAGCAATGACTATGCAATAATGAAAAGCTAAAATTGACACTATAGTTAACTTTTTTTTACACCCCAGAGAAACAATTTTTCTTCCTAGACATAGAGTTGAGATGTTTACTTTTTGTTTTTGTTTGTTTGAGACAGGGTCTTAGTTTTTGGCTGTGGCTGCCCTGGAATCCACAGAGATCTGCCTGCCTCTGCCTTTTGAGTGCTGGGATTAAAGGTGTGCATTACCACACTGAGTCAGAGAAAGAGTTTTAGTTAGAGACACAAGAAACCTGGCCGACTGTGCACACCTGTAATCCCAGCACTTGAGAGGTGGAGACCGGAGGACCAAGTGTTCAAGATCATCCCCAGTTGCACATCAAGTTTGAGTTTAAAACCAGCTTGAGCTGGAAGTGGAATCTCATGGCCTTTAATCCCAGCACTCCAGAGGCAGAGGCAGGCAGACAACTATGTTCAAGGCCAGCTTTGTCCAAGTTCTGGCACAGCCAGTACTATATAGAGAGATACTGTGGTCTCTCTCCATGCTTCTCCCACCCCCCCAAAAAAGACTAGCCTAGGCAACAAGAAATTTTGTCTAAAGCAAAACAACCCCACTTATCTTCCTTCAGGAAAGGGAAGAGTTAGTTCTCTTTTCTCTTGTTGCTAGCTATCTGTATCTTTCTCCACCCCATACTGGGAATCGAAACAGAGGCCCTTGCACATGCTCAGTAAGTGTCTAATGCAGAACTGAATCCTTAGCCCTTGTGTTGTTTTCAAGACATGATTTTACTTACTGTATGGTCTTACCCTTGCATCTTACCCTTCTACTCCCTCAGACCCCACACCCCACACCAATGCTGGTTTCACAGGAGTGAGTCAACCGACCTGGTTTAACAGTATCACAGTTTGCTCTCCAAATGCTTGTTTGAAAACAATCTAAATTCTATTTGTGTAGATAAGCAACGCTTATCTCCCAGCTGCCTATTGTTGTGGTGACACCGGGGAAGGCGGGCGGGGCTCTCGTGAAAGCCAAGCAGGGATTTACTCCTGTAAGATGAACCCGCTAAACTCCTCAAATGAGTGGCAAGTTTTGCAACAGCCACCATCACTCTGCTAAAGCAGAGAATCTGAGCATCTAGAATTCAATCCACTGGGTTCAATACCCACGTTACTGTCTGTTATCTAGTGTTCCCTCTACCGTTCCAACCTGCCGCCACTAAGATCCAGGGCTGGCTATAGTCCGGGCTCTAGTGAAATTTATGAATCTCAGTTTCCTGCCTCTACCTAAAGATGCTTCATTAAGCTCCTGTTGGGAGTAGGCTCAGAACCTGCAGGCCAGGACCTAAACCCAGCTCTCAGTATGGAGGCTGCTAAATGCATGAAATTACCAAGATTTCCACATTATCTTAACTTCTGCACTGGTTTCATTGTTCACAGATAATACTCACCGAGGGGACCGGCAGCTGTTTTTGACCTGTGTGCTGGTACTGTAGTCTACACACCCTCAGCCTGAACCAAGCCGGGCGTGGTGGCTCCAAACTTTAATCCCAGCATTTAGGAAGCAGAGGCAGGTAGATCTCTGTGAGTTTGAGGCCAGCCTAGTTTAAAATAGTGAGTTTCAGGACAGCCAGAACTACATAATGAGACCCCCCATCTCAAATGAACAAGCAAACAAAAGATTAAAGCTGGGCCTGGTGACTTGTGTGTATAAACCCCAGGGCTGAGGAGACTGAGGAAGGAACGCCACGAGTTTGAGTCCACACTGTGTTATGTAGTGTGCTCCGAAGCAGCCAGAGCTCCAGCATGAGGCTTGATTAAAAACAAAACAATCAGGAACACAGATACACACACGCACGAAGAGTTTTTATTGAAGAAATAAGAAAATTCCCAAGAGCTCACTAGGTCTTTGAGGGGCCACTGCTGTGTCCTTGAACTTGTGGGTGCGTAGGTTAAGTCTCCAGACGGCTTCAGCAAATACTCCAACTCCGCCATTAAAATATCGTACCCCAAATAATGATGTTCATGGAGACATACGACTGCTCTTGCCTTTAGTTTCTGCAAGGGACGGGTAGAAGGAGAGGAGGGAGTGTGTGGGAGACCCAAGAGTCTAGAAAGGTGGTGCAAGCCTATAATCTGTGCAGTTTGGAGGCTGCAGCGGGAAGTTTGTGAGTCCAAGGTTAGCCTGAAGATAAGTAAACAAACAGGCGGACAAATAAAACCTAGAGCCTTATAAAACCCAACATCTCTCCACCAGAGGATGTTCTTTTTGAAGAAGTTACTTTGGAAAGCCTGTGACCAAGTGTCCAGATTGTCCTGATCTTGGCAGGCATGTCCCCAGCCCACCCCTCAGCCCCAGCTGCCAGGGACCTTGATGAGCTCGGCAGCTGCACTGAGAATCACGCCACCGAATGGATCATTGTCCAAGCTCTGCAGCTAGGCCAGCGACTCTTGGCTCCTGCCGTCTGGGTGGAGATTCTGCAGTCCTTGTGCTTTGAGAAAATCTAGAAACAAAATCACCTTGGGAAAGGAGGGGGAGGGCTCAGAGGGACAGCCATTATCTGAGAGATAAAATAGCAAAACCCAAGGAAAGGGTTGGCTGGGTATGGAAGGAAGCTCACGTCTTTAACCTCAGCACTTGGGCGGCTGAAGCAGGAGGATGGTCATAAATTTGAAGCCAGCCTGGGCTACATAGTGAGTCTCAGGCTTTAATGGACTAGAAAAGTAAGACCCTGTCTCACAAAAAAGGGTGGAGAGGGGCTGGGGATGTTGCTCCATTGGTTGGAAGAGTGCTTATATAGCTTGCATGAAGCCCTGGGTTTGATCTCCAGCACACATGAACCCTGCACTGTGCAGCACACCCTGATCTCAGCACTTGGGAGGTAGACCCAGGAAGGTCAGGAGTTCAAGGTCATCCTTGATTATACTGCAAATTTGAGACCAGCCTAGGCTAGGTGAGACCCTATCTCTCAAACAAACAAATGAGTGTGTGCACTGTGTGCTTCTCTCTCTCTCTCTCTCTCTCTCTCTCTCTCTCTCTCTCTCTCTCTCTCTCTCTCTCTCTGTGTGTGTGTGTGTGTGTGTGTGTGCGTGCGCGCATGTGCACATGCATGCACTGAGACAAAACAAAAAGATAATGATGAAAACTGAGAACTAGGATGCCCCAGCTTCCTTTCTATTGCTACGCTAAACAGTGTGGCAGAAGCAGCTGAAGGAGGAAGGATTTCTAGCTGACAGTTCCAGTGCCAGGCACAGTCCAATTTGACCTAGACAATCCCTCCATGAGACTCTGTTCCCAGGGGATCCTGGGTCAAGTTGACAAGTGTATCTGACCACCATCTGGAACTACAACAATCCATAACCCCCCACATATGTAGCATTTGCTCCACTGGCCAATAGACATAATGAGGCTTCTCCAAGGTGGGAACTGAGTAGGAGGGGGCGGTGGGTGTTCCGTGTTCATCTCCGTGGTAGGTAAGTGCTTCTAGATCAGCTGTTTTCATGGGAAAGCCTGAGGGACCAATGTGCTCCCCAGGTGCCTCAAATTCCATTTTACAAAAAAAGATTTGTTTTTAATTGTGTGTATATATGTATGCATCATGTGTATATGCACCATGTGTCTATGTGTGGGTATATACACTGTGTGTGTGTTTATGTGCACTGTGCATGTGTTTAAGTATGTGCACTGTGTGTGGGGCATGTGTACCATGCATGTGGGGGGGCATGTGCACTGTATGTGTGGGCATGTGCACTGTGCATGTGTGTGGGGGCATGTGCACTATGTGTGGGAGGGTATGTGCACTGTGTGTCCGTGTGAGTACATGCACTGTGTGTGTGTGTGTGTGTGTACATATGCACTGTGTCTGTGTGTGGGTATGTACACTGTGTTTGTGTGGGGGTATGTGCAGTGTGTCTCTGTGTGGGTGTGTGCACTGTTTATGTGTGCAGTGTGTGTACATGTGCAGCGTGTATATATGTGCAGTGTGTGTGTATGTGCAGTGTGTGTGTATGTGTGCAGTGTGTGTACATGTGCAGCATGTATATATGTGCAGTGTGTGTATGTGCAGTGTGTGTGTATGTGCAGTGTGTGTGTATGTGTGCAGTGTGTGAACGTGCACTGTGTGTGCACTGAGTGTTTGTGCAGTGTGTGTGTATATGTAGTGTGTGTACATGCACTGTGTATACGTGCACTGTGTGTGCGTTTGTGCACTTTGTATGTTCACTGTGTGTGTGTATATGTGCATTCTGTGTGTATGTGCAGTTGTGTGTATATGCAATATGTGTATTGCAGTTTGTATATGTGCACTGTGTGTGTATGTGCACTGTGTGTTTGTGCCCTGTGTGTGGGTATATGTGCACTGTGTGTATGTGCACTGTGTGTGTATGTGCACTGTGTGTGTATGTGCCCTGTGTGTGGGTATATGTGCCCTGTGTGTATATGTGCCCTGTTTGTGGGTATATGTACACTGTGTGTATGTGTGCACTGTGTGTGTATGTGCCCTGTGTGTAGGTATATGTACACTGTGTGTATGTGTGCCCTGTGTGTGTATGTCCACTGTGTGTGGGTATATGTGCACTGTGT
The DNA here is from genome assembly GCA_004026605.1 of Ondatra zibethicus. Lineage (NCBI taxonomy): Eukaryota > Metazoa > Chordata > Mammalia > Rodentia > Cricetidae > Ondatra > Ondatra zibethicus. The sequence goes on along the minus strand of PVIU01008948.1, from coordinate 13,400 downwards.
GTATGTGTGCCCTGTGTGTGTATGTCCACTGTGTGTGGGTATATGTGCACTGTGTGTGCACATGTCTTCTAAGACCAGAGGCTTCAGATCCCCAAGAGCTGGAGTTACAGGAGTTGTAACCACTCAGTGTGAGTATGAGGACTCTAACTCAGGTTCTCTGAAAGAGTGGCACTTGCTCGTAACCAAAGAGCTGTCTCAATAGGTAGCCCAGGTTAGCCTCAGACTCAGAGAACTGCCTGCCTCTGCCTCCCAAATGCTGGCACTGTATCGCCACTCAGGCCTCAAAATCCTTTATTTATATTTGTTTGCGTATGTATGTATGTATGTATGTATGTATGCGTGTCTGCATGTATGTATTTATTTATGAGACAAAGTCTCTGTGTAGTCCTGGCTGTCCTGGAGTTCACTTTGTAGACCAGGCTGCCTTTGAACTCACAGAGATCTGCCTGCTTCTGCCTCCCAAGTGTTGGGAAAGTCCAGTCTTTAAAAGACAGAATTTCTTAGCAAAATATTTGCTAGGTATTTTAAAAGTATAGTTAACTTGGAATTTTCCATAATAGTAACAAATGTGAGTTTTTTGTTTTTGTTTTTTAATGAGTCTTTAGGGAAGCCATGCAGAAAATATTATTTTCCATATCTCCTCTGCTAGGAGATTTTCTATTACATTTCCTTCTCTACACTGGTGTTTATCCATGGCGAACATGCTAACTGAGGTGGCCCTGGGATCTTTCAGGAATGTGCTGGTTACCTCTCCCGGGTGGTCTGAGCATAGGCTGCCAAAGCTTTTCTGCACGTTCCAGGCCTGATTGGAGTAATTTCTGTTCCTCCTCAGAGCAGACCCGTGTATAGAGACCCCATTTCCCTCCAATATAGAACTGGGTTACTCTTGTCTCAGTGTAAAAGGAATGTTTCAAATGTTCTCGGAAGATGTTCAGTTGGGTTGTGTCCATTCTGGATTCTGCTTCCCAAGTCTCCCTGTCTCTTCCTCCCAGTATCTGCCAATGGGTGGGAGAGGCTGACAGGGTGAAGTCACTGGCCTGCGTGGCTGAATGACATTGTCAGGTTCCTTGCAGATGCTGGTAAGGATCTTCTGGGGCTGAAGGTATGTTAATGTGGCCAAGAAATAGAATTTATTGAGGCCTTCAAGACTATAATACTTTTTTGCAGACAGGCTCCCAGATGATCTTATTTAAAACCCAGGCTGGTTAAAAGCAAAGAGATCCAGTGGTTATAAAAATTTGTGGGGTGAAATCAGAGCTTTTACTTCCAAACATTTATTTGGGGTAGATTTTCCCCCTCAGGAAACATCACTCAAATGTGATTTTTCTGGTGCTTTAAAACATTGTTTATGCAGGACAGTGGTGGTACTCGTCTTTAATGCCAGAACTCAGGAGACAAAGACAGATGGATTTCTGTGAGTTTGAAGTCAGCCTGGTCCAGGATAGCCAGGGCTACACACACACACACACACACACACACACACACACACACACACACACACATGCACACATACACAAACACACACACACACACACACACACACACAAAAACCAAAACCAAAAAAAAACAAACCCTGTCTCAAAAAGCAAAAATAAAACCCTGTTTCTATGTATTGATTTATTATATGTGTATGGCGTGTGTATGTGGTGTGAATGATGTGTGTTGTGGGTGTGTAGAACCGTAGACAATGTGTAATTTTATGAGAGCCTACCCCCTCTCTATTGCATGGGTTCCTGGGGATCGAACTCAGGTAGTCAGACTTGGTTAAGAATCCTTTTACCTCCTGAGTCAGCTCACTGGCTCTCGTGAAGATTAATTTATCTGAGCTGCCTAGGCGTTGAGAGCTCAAAGCAGGACGGAGAGAAGGTGCCAGGATGGCCTGGCCTCTGTGTGTCCTTCTCTACCGCCCTCCTGAAGACGCCTCCATTGGATCCTAGCTGAAGGTTTGTAAGGCAATGCCATTGACCAATGCAAAATTCCCCCGACAAGCTGACTGCCCAGAGCCATCAGGCACAAAACAGTGGGGTCATTCATTTTTCTTTATGTCCCCTCAACAAGAAGAGGCACTAAAGTCACAGGGTGACTCGTCCTCAAGAGCCATTCTGGCTGCGCATGGCACCACACACCTGTATGTATCTCCAGTGAAAGCAGGAGACTCACTGTGATTTCCAAGCCAGAGTGGCCTGCGTAACAGGAGCCTGTCTCCCAAAGCAAAAATGGAAAAAAAAAAAAAAGACATAGCAAGACGTGGAAGGAAAAAGGCAGAAAGGGAGAATGGGGGCTGAGCACTGTAGCTAGTGCTCATAATAACTACCACTTTTTGGGGTGGTAGGGGTTGGAACAAGAGCTAGTCATATAGTCTGATTGACTTTGAACTTGTGATCCCCCTGCCTCGGCTTCTCATGCCAGGTCTGAACATTAATCCATTCACAAAGGCAGAGTCCCATGATTAAAAATACTTTACAGGCCTTACTGCTTATAATATTGCTACATTAGCAATCACATTTCAACACAGGTCTGGCCTGGGAAACCGCATCAACACCTCTGAAATGGCTCAGGTAACATATTTCTCAGAGTTTGACGTGTAAAAGCAATTCGTCTCCCTTGAGAAAGCAACACCCCATCACTTTGGACACAAGAGCTGCGGAAGACAGTCTGCCTGGAACAGTGTCACTGTCTGACCTGAGGGAGGAGCGGGGAGGAAAATGGGGTCTGCTTGGAGGAGGCGCTCAGTTTCTGTGGGGTTGCAGCAGCATCACAGTCCAAACAGATACATCCTACCGACAGCAGCTTCTGGGACATCGTACAGACAGGAATATGAGGGGGGGCGGGAATGAAAAGACTATTCCAAGGGCTGAGGACAGAGCAGAGGTAGCAACAGGGGAACCAGCCAGGTCCGGGACTGAGGCCTCTCTCCCAAGCGTGGCATTACAGATAGAGCCCCTATTTGTCTCTGAGCCCTGGAGTCATGCCTTCTTCCCACCCTGAAAGCGCTAGCCTGCATGTGGAGGACCAGGGAGCGGAGTGGAGGAGGACCAGGGAGTGGAGTGGAGGACAGCCATTATTTGAAACAAGGTTGCTTCATCTCTTCAGGCCTCATTTTCATTCTCTGTGAAATAGAACAATATCAATTACCTGACAACTGGCTTCAGGGGTGAGAACAGGGGAGACTAAGCAAATGACACACACAGAGCATCTGGCCCCTGTCGTGTATGAGGAGTTTTGTGAATTCTGGTCATTATTGTTTCACATAACATTTAGCTTAGAGCCTTTATGTAGGGGAAAGATTCCTGTGACAACCACCTGCTCCCAGATTATCACTCAGAAGCTTAATGTAAATTATAAATGCTCAACCGATAGCTCAAACTTATTACCAACTAGTTCTTACATTTTAAGTTAACCCATATTTCTTAGTTATGCTCTGCCATGTGGCGGCAACTTTATTAGCATGGCACATTCATCTCCCGCTACTTCTGTGTCTGGCTGGCGACTCCTCTGACTCCGCCCTTCCTCATCCCACCATGCTCAGTTTGGCTCTCCCGCCTCACTTTCCCACCTGCTCAGCTATTGGCCAGTCAGCTTGTTTATTAAACCAATCACAGAGGCATGTGCTCACACAGTGTACAGGACCTTTATACATACATGTCACTCTTTCTTGGAAGTCCACAGAACCTTTATACATACATGTCACTCTTTCTTGGAAGTCTGTTGAGGGAGGTTCTGGGTGCTTCTTTAGGAGCTGGGAACCTGTTGGAGGGAAAGGCTATATATGAGCCTATGGGGCCCATTCCTATTTTAAACACCATAATTGCCTTCATCATGGTGTTCCGTTATAGCGATGGAAAAGTAAGTAAGGACATAAGTGTGGGAGAGCTGTCCCCACCCCTCACCAGCTGCAGCGCTCAGGAGAGTGGTCCCCACACGTTGCCTGCCTAGGCAACACCATAGAGCTGGCCCTGAAGGTGTAGGTGTGGGAGGACCGACCCTGAGGACATGAAAATGGGAGAACTGGCCCCAGCCCTTGCCCATGGCTGCAAGGGGTGAACTAGCTAAGGCAAAGAATAAGTAAAGAATAAATAAACTAGCCAGGGCAAAGAATAAATAAAAAGAAAGTTTTAAAAAAAGAAAGAAAAGGAACTAAGACACATCTATCAGATTGGTCAGTGGGTATGTCTATGGGGACTTCTTTGGTCTAAGGGCTGGTGACATGGCTCTGGGGCACCACGTTTAATCCTGGACACGTGGTGGAAGGAGAAAACTGAGTCACTTGCAAGTGACCCTTTGACCTCTACATATGTACTGTGGCCGGCAAGCGTGCACGTGTGCGCATGCATGCACTACATAAATGTAAAAATATAATTAGGTTAGGCATAGTAGTACATGCCTTTGATCCCAGTACTCAGGAGGCAGAAGCAGGTAGATCTCTGTGAGTTCAAAGCCAGCCTGGTCTACAGAGTGAGTCTGAGGTCAGCCAGAAATGCATCATGTGGTTCTGTTTCAAAAAAATAAAATAATAAAAGAGAGAAACAAAATGTGAGCTTCAAGTCTGACTTTTTTTGGTTAGAAATTCATTCTCAGCTCGTCTCTGCTGCGATCTTGGCTGATGCGCACTTGCTGGGGTTGATGGGATTATTTAATTGCTGTTTTCTGTCTCTAACTGCTGTGATTACAACTCAAGTAGTGGATACATCACGGGTGCTCCATAAGTAATAATTATCTTAATTACAGCCTAACCTGTATGATATAAGCTAACAACATAGCCGATGGCATTTGTGTACGTGCACTCTTCGGGGTGGTGGAGAAATGTCCCATTGTGACGGGTCCAAGGAATCTCCTCTCCATGGTCACAGTAATTTCATAACTATGACATCAAAAAAATACACACAAGGCCACAGTAATCACTGCAAGTTTGCTGAAAGCATTGTCTTGATAATCGTCTGTGATCTGAGTGTGCTGTATTTAGATGATGTAAGCACTTCATTGCATTGAACGACTATCTTTTTAGTGCTATGAAAAAATAGATGTATGGCCCTTTTTAGTCCAGGTTTCTTGCAAAAAGTATATGAAAGTATTTTGTAGTTTTAAGTGTGACTGAGGCAAGGTACACAGAAAAGTACCTGGCATTCAGCAACATTAGATATCACCATGGACAGTCACATCTGATGGACATGATGCTCTCCAAGCAATTTTTTGTTGTTGTTTTTGTGTTTTGAGACAAGGTTTCTCTGTGTAACAGCTCTAGCTGTCCTGGAACTTGCTATGTAGATCAGGCTGGCCTCAAACTCAGAGATCCACCTGCCTCTGCCTCCCGAGTGCTGGGATTAAAGGCGTGCGCCACCACTCTCCAGCGTCCTCAAGCGATTTTTAACTTTAATTTTATTTTTGAGGTAGGTCTCATGTAGCTCAAGCCTCCAACTTCATATGTAACAAATTTCAAGACATATTGGCACATGCCTTGAACTCCTGAGTCTCTTGCTTACACATCTCACGTATTAAGTTTAGAGGCATGTGCGCTTTTTAAAAACCCCACCAGAGTCTCACAGCATCTTGTAGACCTTATGAACTCAGCAAGCATTATTACCTGAAGCATGTAGGCGGGTCGTGTTTAGACACGGGGTGTGGCGGGAGCCTGTCCACAGAGTATGAAGATGAATACGGGCAGGGGGCTGACGGGTTGCCAAAGACAGGATTCCAATAATTGAGTCTAAAGGAGTCTAAAGGTGTTCTGGTTTGCTCTCTTCTTTTGAAAAAAGAAGGTTTTGTCACGCGTGTCCAAGATGGCCGTAAACTCTGTGTGGCAGAGGATGACCCTCCACTTCCAGCTCCTTGCTTTCTCCTCCCAAGTGTTGGGATTAAAAGTCTGTACTGCATCCCAGACTTTAAAGATATTAGTTGGCTTTTAAATTTTTAAAAATCATAGTTTGTGTGTGTGTGTTTGTGTGTGTACATGCACATGCCAGGGCACACATATGTTGGTCAGAGGACAACATGGGAGTATCTGTTCCCCTACTGCCGTGCAGGTTCTTCAGTTCGAGTCGAGGTCAGGCTTGGCAGCAAGCGCCTTCGTGTGCTGAGCCCTCTCACTGGCCCAGCTTTCTGACTTCTTAGAGACAAGGTTTCATGCAATCCAACCCAACTTTGAACTGATTACATAGTCAAGAATGAGCTTGAGTATCTGACCTTCCTGCCTCTACTTCCCAGGTTCTAGCTGTCTGCTAGAATCAGACAATATATTATTTCACAAAGTAAAGCTTCCAAGGAGCCAAGCAGAGGAAGCTGGCTTTGTAGACAGAGAAAAGTGGAAGAACGCAGAAATAACACAGAAAGTAGATCTGTCCCTTAAAGTCTCTCTCTTTAAGACGCAGATGGCAAGAGAGGCAACAGGAGGGTAACTAATTGGTTAAAGTAGCGGTTCTCAGCCTTCCTAACACTGCGACCCTTCAATACTGTCTCTCATGTTGTGGTGACCCCCACCATAAGATTATCTTCGTTGCTACTTTATCACTGTGTTTATTACTGTGAACCGTAATGTAAATACCTGTCCTTTTCAAAGGTCTTAAGCAACCCCTGTGAAAGGGTCAGTCAGCTTCCACAGGGGTCGAGTCCCACAGGTTGATAACCACTGGGTTAAAGGCACATTACCTTTTTGCAACGAATAAAGTAGAATCAATATGGATTAAGCCAAACTCTTAGGGAAATTTGGCTGTTATCTCTTTGGTCCTGGATTTCTTTAAAGGCTGAAATTTTGTTTCAACTTGGTGTTGGAACCTTAGCTGTACAGTTGATGATGGCGACAGTGGTGGATGCTTGTAATGGTTGTTCACTCCCACTCCCTCCCCCGTCCGCTGAGGCAGGCAGTTCTTCCTTCCTGCTTGCAGCCTTAGTCTCTCTCTCTTTTCCATCTTCCTCTCCCCACTTCTCCCTTTCCCCCTTCTGTCTCTCCCCTCTGTCTTCTCTCTCTCTCTGCTCTTCTCCCCTTCTCCCTTGCCCCTCCATAGCCCCCTGAATAAATATCCAACCTCACTCTGCATGCCCCGCGCCTATCATGTCTCTGTCTCTTGCCCGCCCACCAAGTGTTTCCCTGCCTTGGACCAGCCACTGCTCTGCTCCGGGATGGCAGCGTCTCTGCCTGGGACTGGCTGCTCTCAGCCCGCTGCCTGCCGCCACATGTGCTATATCCAACCTCACTCTGCATGCCCCGCGCCTATCATGTCTCTGTCTCTTGCCCGCCCACCAGGTGTTTCCCTGCCTGGGACCAGCCACTGCTCTGCTCCGGGATGGCAGCGTCTCTGCCTGGGACTGGCTGCTCTCAGGGCCCGCTGCCTGCCGCCACATGTGCTATATCCAACCTCACTCTGCATGCCCCGCGCCTATCATGTCTCTGTCTCTTGCCCGCCCACCAGGTGTTTCCCTGCCTGGGACCAGCCACTGCTCTGCTCCGGGATGGCAGCGTCTCTGCCTGGGACTGGCTGCTCTCAGGGCCCGCTGCCTGCCGCCACATGTGCTACCACTGCTTGGGGACCCGGCATTTCTGCTGCCTGCTGCTGCCGGGGATCCTGCACCATTTTTAATTTTTCCATTACAATGCTGATGGACCAAGAGTATGATGATCGTGTAGGGACTGGACTCAGGACCTGCACATGCTGGGCAAGCACTAGACCAGGAAGTTCCAAACCCAGCCCTTGCAGTTTTTTTTTTAAGGTGGAGTTTCTCTATATAGCTGACCTTAAACTTGACATCCTCCTGTCTCTGTTCTCATAGTGCCAGGGTTCAGATATGTGCAATCCTGGACCCTCCATTCTGATATTTATGTCCTAGGGTATGGGGCCTTTTGGGAAGCAACCACCTCCTGGAGCTTTTAGTAAAAGAACCAAAGCCATCCCAGCACAACAGTAAAGCACTGACTGAGCACTTGCTGTGTGCTCTGCACTGCTGTGCCCTCATATGATGTCAGCTTCCTGCAGAGGATGAACCATGAACAGGTGAGTTAAGCGGCGGCTCAAGCTGTAAGCGGCAGATGGATTCCGGCCTCCACCGTTTGACCCAGAGCCAGCCTCCTGGCAGCCACATTGTTCCTCTGTGAGTTTGCACAGACCAAAGCCACAGAGAGTGGTAAGAAAACTGCTGTGGCAGTCAGCGTTCCAGCCAGGAGGGTGGGAGACTGTCTGAGGAATGGCGTGGAGCCGAATTGCGAAGGCTCGGATTAGAAAACAAAATGTCAAGCAAGAAAGACTGGTTTCCTAGAGGCCTTACCCTGGTCCTGGATTCCTGCCAGGCCTGAGGTAAACCCCTGCCCTGGGCTCCTTCCTGGGCGATGATCAGCCTCAGTTGCAGCCCTTAGTAAATGCCACACCTCTGCCTTCTTATCCATGTCTTTGTCTGTTAGTTATAATGTAATGGTTGTTCTGTCTCCATCCACTGAGGCAGGCAGGTCTTCCTTCATGCTTGCAGCCTTAGTGTCTCCCTCCTTTTTGTCTCCCTCTTTGAGAGGCAGCTTCCGTCTCTCCCTTTTCTCTCCCTTCTACCCCCCTTCTCTTTCTCTCTCCCCCTCTCTGCTCTTCTCCCCTCTCTTCCATAACCACTAAATAAATATCCAACCTCACTCTGCATGGCATGCCTATCCATGTCTCTGTCTCTCGCCCACCACCGCCACCATGTGTCTCCCTGTCCTGGACCAGCCACAGCTCAGGAACCTGCAGCCGTCCTTGCCTGGGACTAGCTGCTCTCAGAGCCTGCTGCCTGTCACCACATGGCCCGCTGCCACCACTTGGAGACCTGCGGTGTTTCTGCTGCCTTTCTGCTGCCTGCACCACCGGGGATCCTGCAGCATTTTTAATTTTTCCGTTACATATAAACCTTTTATTTTCTTCATGGTGGTGTGTACTCATGATCCCAACATTCCTGAGGCTAGAGCAGGAGACCAGGCTGGCCCTAATGAGACTCTGCTTAAAACAACAACAACAAAACAAACAAACAAACAAAAAACTCAAACCAAAAACCAAACCAAACCAAAACAAAACGAAGACAACAACACAAACAAGAAAAACAGGCTGGAACTGTAGTGGCGTAATTAAGGATCTAGGTTTAATCTCCAACACAAATTGAACAGCCCTAACCAAAAGAAAATAAAAATTTACTTAAGGTAGGTACAATGGTCTCATAGGAAATTCAGCACTCAGGAGGCAGAGACAGGAGGATTGCCATAAATTCAAGGTCAGTTTGGGCCACAGAGTGAGATTCTGTTTCAAACAAAGAAACAAATATGTATTAAGTTATTTATTTATTTATTGAGACAAGGTGTTTCTGTGCATAGACGGTTGGCTTGGAGCTTGATATCTAGACCAGGCTGGTCTTAACCTGAGACAATATCTCTGTTTTTTTTTTTTAAACCAATGAGCCATATTTATTTTGTGTTAATCTCCTCATTAAGATGCATTTCAGGTTTTCTTATTCTCTCCCTCATACATTACACCCATCACAGTTTTCCCTCCGCCACTAGAAGACCCTCTCAGCTCTGCCTCCAGATCTGGAACTTCAGGCGGAACCACCATATCTGGCTCACTTCCCTTCTTCGACAACAGAGACCCCTCTGATGGCTTCCTTTCCCCAGCACACGGAAGACCCTCAAGTTCACTGATCGACTTCACACAAATGAACCATTTTTCTGAAGTCAGAGATTTTATACAAGAAAATGTTTCCGTTCAGTTTGAAACACCGGCTCCCCTGCCCAAATGCACATTTCTATAGTGCTAAGGTATGTTGCTCTTGTGCCTCATGATTTGAAATATGCTTTTGTGGCTAACTCAGGAGGATTCCTGGAGCCAGAAGAAATCTCTTAAAGGTGTACACTAGGAAGCGAATGCTCTCAGCTACGGGAGCCTGACAGCGGCCTTTGAAGTGAAGATGATGAGGAATCCCACTCTTCCAGCCCTCTGGCCTGTTAGCCTGGCAGGAAGCCTGCAGCCTGGATTTCCAGAGGCTGCAGGTTGAGTGGGCAGACAACAAAGGAGGTGAACTTGCACAGGAGAGGTTTCCGATATTTAAGACATTTAAGTACAAAATGGCCTGTGCGTGATGGTGACCATGTTCTTAAAAATCTCAGCCCCAGCCAGGCGGTGGTGGCCCAGGCCTTTAATCCCAGCATTTGGGAGGCAGAGGCAGGCAGATCTCTGTGAGTTTGTGGTCTACAGAGCGAGTTCCAGGACAGGCTCCAAAGCTACTGAGAAACTCCCTTGAAAAGCCAAAAACAGCAACAAAAAACAAACAAATAACAACAACAAAATATCAGCCCCAGCTGGGTGGTGGTGGTGCACAGCTTTAATCCCAGCACTTGGGAAGCAGAGACAGGTGGATCTCTGTGAGTTCAAGACCAGCCTGGTCTACAAAGTGAGTTCCAGGACAGCCAGGCCTGTTACACAGAGAAACATTGTCTCAACAAAACAAAACAAAACAAAGCAACAACAACAAAAATCTCAGCCTCAGAGTGGCTCCGCATATCTTAAATCCCAGCATTTGAGAGGCAGAGGCAGGCAAATCTCTGAGTTTGAGGCCAGCCTGGTCTACATACATGGGGAGTTCCAGGACAGCCAGCCTACAGAGTGAGGCCCTGTCTTTAAAAAACAAAACAACTAAAATCTCCTCAGGAACACTCATGTCTCCATGTCTCCTTTTGACTAAGGTCTTAGGACAATTGAAGAACCTATTCCCGTTGGAAGTTATTGGCTGTGGCAGGACCGAGTCGGCTGCTGTGGACCTAAACAGCTCCAGAACTCATCTGAAGGAAAGAGCTTTCTTCTTGGGCAATATTAGGGACTTTCCAGAGAAATGGAGAGCTATTTATCTGAGACAAGTCTCACCTTGTACCCTGGCTGGCCTAGAACTCACTACGTAAACCAGGCTGGCCTTGAACTCACAAAGATCTGCCTGCCTCTGCCTGCACCATTTCTATTTGATTATTCTTAAGAATGTGTTTCTGGAGCTGGAGAGATGGCTCAGTGGTTAAAAGCCGTTGTTGCTCTTGTAGAGATCAGGGGTCAATTCCTAGCATCCAACGGGGCTGCCTGAAACCATCTGGAACTCTAGTTCCAGGGAATATGACACTCTCTTCTGGTTTCCAGGCACACGCGCGTGCGCGCGCGCGCGCACACACACACACACACACACACACACACACACACAGTGTGTCAACACACGCACACAGTGTGTAAAAATAGTCATACGCATAAAATAAAAATAAATAAGTATTTCTTAAAGATTCATTTTTCTCCTGGTGGGCAAAGTGATTTAAGCCTAAGAGCCTCAGCATTACAGAGATGGAGATGATGGGACTGTGAATTGTGGCTGTACTATACAACAACAAAAAATAAAAAAGCAAAAAGAAGGCTTGGGAATTGTAGCAAATGGTCTTTTTCCCCCTCCTAGCCCCAGGAAATAAATTTCAGGGAAGGTCAAGAAAATAAAAAGGACTCAGACGAATGCCCGGAGCTCTGCCATCCTAAAGCCAGCTCCCTGGAAAGGGCAGAGAGCACAGCCATTGAAGGTGCTGTCTTTGCAGGCTTCTGTGGCCTCTTCCCACCTCTCTACCCTCTTAGCTCTGGAGTTAACACCGACAGCAGCCTGAGTCTTGCCTCTGTCTCCAGGCCAGAAATGGAAAACTCCCAGCTCCTCATCTTCAGTCGCAGAGTTTTGTAGTGGAGAAGTTTCTCAGGGAGGTGCCGGGGTGAAAAGGAGTACAAAGCTTCAAACAGGGGGACACAAAAGGGCAAATAAAGTCAAATGATAGAAAAGGCTAGGAATGGAGCTGGTTTGGTAGAGCGCTTGCCTAATACACAGGAAGCCCCGTGTTCTATCCCCAGAGCTATACACCTATAATTTAGGAGGTGGAGACCGGAGAATCAAGAGTTCAAAGACTAGTGAGTCCTGGGACAGCCTGCGATTCTTTTTTGTTGTTGCTGGGTTTTTTGTATGGTTTGGTTGCTTTTTGGTTTTTTGAGATGGAGTTTTTCTGTGTAGCCTTGGCCGTACTGGAACTTGCTCTGTAGACCAGGCTGGCCTCGGACTCAGAGATGCGCCTGCCTCTGCCTCGCAAGTGCGGGGATTAAAATTGTGCACCACCACTGCCCAGTTTGTGAGATTTATCTTGAAAAAATAAAAAATAAAAAGCCTGATGTGGTGACAACTGCCTTTAAACCATCACTTGGGAGGTCAGGGCAGCACCCGGAAGGGACAGGCAGGAGGATTGCTGTGAATCTGAGGCCTACCTGGTCTATGCAGTGAGTCCCAGGCCATCTGGGGCTACAAAGTGAAGGAGAAAGTAGGGTGCCACTGTTTTGGACTAAGCTTTTAGACATATTAAGAAAAAAAATGGAGTCACCCACATTAAAGTCTTCAGTCATCAAATAGAAAGCAGGCCCTCTCTGTGACTTTCCGAGATTTATGATAAGGCAGAGTTTCCCATACAGGCGATTTGACTGTAGCCCCGGCTTTGATCTGCACACAAAAGGAGCAACCTGAAATAACACGGTGGAAGCTAATCAGGTATTTTCCCATTGTTCTTTTCTTGTCCCTATCTTATCAAGAAAGTGACTTTGAAATGACCGATTTTCTCTTCTTTTAAATTTTTACTTTCTCCAAGCCTGTCTATAAAATCAGTTCCCTGCCGTAACTGTTAGACACTTACACTGTTTTCAGACCTGAGAGTTGCTTGAGTGAACAATGGAAAGGAAGGCTAATTAAGATCATGGGACTAATTTAGTGCGATGTTCCTGTTGACAAGTGTTGTCTGAGTTGTCTAGGTTCTGGCCCAAACAGGATACTGAGAGAGCGGTGGCAGAATTCCAGAGTGCAGTCACAGGTATCCAAGGCAGGAGCAGACGGGGTGCCAGAGTCTGTATATGGTAGCCTTGATAGCCTGCGACAATATTTTTAGAACTAACTTGATTTTGCGATCATAGGGTGGGCTGCTGCACAGGTGGGCACAGGGCTGTGGGATTTGAGTTTTAGGAGGGTTTCCCACGCTATGGAGGAGTGACTGGTGTGAAGGAAAGCTGCTGGGAGGCGGTGACCATCTTCTGGATAAGGAATAGGCAGACTTGAAGTAGGGCTCTGGAGCCTCAAAGGGAGGAAAGAGCAGGTGGTGTCAGGATTCAGGACGTGAGTGAGAATGTGTATGGAGGGGACCATGGCACAGATCCTAGTGGGAGAGAGATGGGCCAGCCAACGGGCCTTGGAATTTGACAGCGAAAGCTTACGAAAGCTTACAAATATACACGACAAGGTTAGAGGCATGAGTGAGGCTAGCTGGCTTCTTTGGAGGAAGAGCCTAGATTCTCCTTCCATAAAAAGTCCTCATTGTTCAGGGCAATCTGATCCATCTGTCTCATTAGCCTGTATGATAATGG